>JAVTVY010010459.1:0-45545 GCA_036873755.1 Hanleya hanleyi | reverse complement strand
TTGCTTGCCACAAGACCACTGGAAATAGTGGCAATGGATTTTACTGTACTGGAAAAAAGTTCAGATGGAAGGGAAAACGTTCTGGTGATAACGGACGTATTTACCAAATACTCCCAGGCGATTGCAACACGCGATCAGACCGCACCCACTGTGGCTAAATGTTTGGTGAAAGAGTGGTTCTCCAAATTTGGAGTCCCATTGAGACTCCACTCTGATAAAGGAAGGTGTTTCGAAGGACATGTAATTCAGGAACTGTGTCGTTTCTATGGGGTCACCAAAAGCCGGACCAGCCCATATCACCCACAAGGTAATGGGCAGGCCGAACGATTTAATCGTACCTTCCATGATCTTCTCAGAACACTGCCGCCAGAGAAAAAGCGCAGATGGCCTGAGTATCTATCTGAGCTAATCTACATTTACAACGCCACCCCGAACTCTGCAACAGGTTTTGCGCCATACTTCCTGCTTTTTGGCAGGGATGCTCGTCTCCCTGTGGATTTCTTGTTGGGTACCGCAGAAGAGGAACCACCCAGTGAGTTGGGAATAGGCGGATGGCTTGATGAGCACCAAAAGAGGCTGAGATGTGCTTGGAGTAAAGCAGGGGAGCGCCTTAAGGCCCAAAGCGACAGACAGAAATCAAAAACAGAGGCTACTGCGAACACCGAACCACTACAGGTGGGGCAGCTTGTTCGGATCAGGGAACATGGTTGGCGAGGAAGACATAAAATCCAAGATTTCTGGAAACCAGACGTTTATGCCGTTATCGATATTCCGGAGCCAGGAAATCCTGTGGTGAGTGTTGAAAGAGCTGATGGATCTGGTGACAAAAGGAACATACACCGTTCGGAATGTCGACTGTGTCCACATAGGACATTTCCACCGCCACTGGTAGAGCAGCAAATTGCAGATCACGAGAGCGATGAGGAACTTCCTGCTACAGAGTCAACAGACTCTGATTCTGATGAGGATATGTTATTGATGCTAGATGGAGCCGAGGCTATGAACACTGGAGGTGGCGACCCACCCACTATGGCTATGGAGCCAGTGCAACTTGAAGAAAACCAGTCATTGAGAAGGTCCTCGAGGGCAACGAAGGGTCAACACTCCAACGTTAATCGAGTACCGCGATCTGTGATCACCACGCAGAAAGCTAGTGCTCAGATGATGCCGGACCCACCATCAGCAAATGCGCATAACAATTATCAAGATGCAGTACTAGAATTGACCACTAGGCTTATGCAAGAAGCTGGAAAGCTGCTTCAGGCTAAACAATAACCGAGTTAGCTTAAGTGTGACAATCATATTAACCGGATTGTCTGAAACTTAATATTGCTGCTATTGTACATCCTTTATTTTGTAAACTGTTAACGGAAGGTCACTGAGGACATTGACCTTTAGCAGGGGAGCATGTGGGCTTGTTTTGAATATGACCCTTAGAGTGGCCTTCCTTGAATCGTTATTCTAGCTCAAGCCACAAAATACTGTTAGAGTGATTTCCCTTATTTTATTATCGCCAGGTGGCGCAGTTTCCATGTTATTTCTTTCCATCCGGTTCCCGCGCAGATAAATGAAACAGCTGATTTTAGCGGAACCAAACTGTTATATTTTGAGATATTTCAAGCGTGTACAACCTGTCATTATGCTGTAAACTAGCGGAACATACGTGTGGAACGTTCCGGTGTGTCGGGTAACTGCTGAAACCCGGATAGACCAGCTAGGTCGATTACCGTGACGCATATGTAATCTGCGGATTGTGGTGTAATGATGCAAGGACGCATCAATAGGTCTGCCATTGCCCTTTTTCCTTACCGGGGGGATGAATTCCTGACTACATGTACACTTGTCCAAAAGCCTTGCCATACGAACTGTAATAAATGATGGTCAGAGATGGAACTGCTGTGTTGTGTTGATGAATATAGGCTACAGCGGTCTACACAAGGCCAACAAATGGCGTCGCCGACAGGATGGCGAGTATCCTATGGAACAGTGTGCCTGGACGCAACGATGATGTGAGAAGGGTGATGGTGGAGAGAAACCGGCATCCACAGAAGTATTCCATTGATGTGAACTAGTCAATAAACTGATTGATTTTTCTTGGTCGACAGAAATTCATGAATAAACTGAACTATTTACATCGCGGGTGATATCTCGTCAGTCAAGATCACAGAAGAAAATGAACTGTCACATTTGTGAGTGATATTTTGCCGATATACAGATTTCTGAAATAAACTGATTTATTCGCCCTTGGTGTATCCAGAGACCGAAGAAGCATATGAACTGAACTTTGTTGATTTGAAGAAAAATAGAAAAGAAGAAAAAAGCAGAACTATGAACTATTCTTGAGGAAAAAGATCACTTGATTTGGGTATTTCAGATATTAGGGCACTTTGGCACTATTATATCCTTGAAGGGAAATGAATTGATATTTCCAGAAATTGCCCATTCTACTACCGCACGCACATGATAATAGTGTTTCCTGATGGTAAATGCCCTGTCGTTGATAATATGCATGCATATAGGTTTAACATATGGGCTATGTCTAGTATGCATTCATTGTACCATTAACTGTTCTTGCAAATTATTCTAGTGAGGGTATTGGTAACTGTGAAGTAGTATGTACCCAATTGTGATACAGTGCAATGCTGAAGTAGGGTTTCACAATTCTAAATTTCTATGCTCTTGTTTAGGGAACAAGGCCAAACCGCTTAGTAGTGGTAAATTAGGAGTACTGTCGCAGGTGGGAATTAGTGAGTGTTCCCAAACTTGTCAAATTTATGTACTGATTTATGCATTTGGGAAACCAACTGAGAGTAAATGAGTAGTGGTAAATTAGGAGTACTGCCACAGGTGGGAATTAGTGAGTGTTCCCAAACTTGTCAAATTTATGCACTGGTTTCCGCACTGGGAACACTAACCCAGAGTAAATGAGTAGTGATAAACTAGAAGTACTACCACAGGGGGGAAATTTGTGAATGTTCCCAGATTGTGAAATTGTTGTACTGACATATGTGTTAAGGAACCCGTTCCGTCCTACCTGATAGTAGAGTGAAAATAACAGTCCTGGGACACTTGAGAATTGGTTGGTGGTAATCAACATGGCTGATGAGGGATCCGGTGGTGGTGCGCTCACACTGCAGACGTTGGCTGCACAGATCCAGTCTCTACAGGAGGAGTTGGCCCAGGAGAAGAGCCGCTCAACAGAGCTGGAGCAGAAAGTGGACCGGAACCCTGGACATGGCAACAGGTTGATTTGCTTACCGAAGGATCGCAAGATCAAGATATTTTCAGGTCGGCCAAAGTGTGACACAGAGGTCAGGATAGAGGACTGGGTGGAGGATATTAGGTCGTATGTGAGTGCGAGATCACTTGGTGACCGTGAACAGGTGGATTTTATCACTGCCCACCTGGAAGGACAGGCAAGAGAAGAAATTAGATATCGCCCACAGTCTGTTCAAGACAATCCAGAGCAAATACTTCAGACTTTGATATCTGCTTTTGGCTCGCAGCATGGAGTTGCTAGACTACAAAGGGAGTTCTATGACCGAAAACAAAGAGACGGTGAAACTTTACGGACCTATTCACTTGCCCTACTGGACCTGATAAACAGGGTAGTTAAAGCGGACGCACGATGTGTGCCAAACAAAGAAAAGTGCCTCACCGATCAGTTTGCAGACAATGTATTAGATAAATCACTACGAAGGCACCTGAAACGCATTATCAGGGAGCACCCTGATATCTCCTTCCTCGACCTCAGAGAGGAGGCCCTGCGATGGGCAGAGGAAGAAGAGGAGGAAACTGTCAAACCAAAGGTGAAGACTACCAAGACTACCGTGAATGAGGCATCAGCTAAGGTAGCAGCCGACCCAATAGAAGATCGTCTTTCCCGACTTACTTCGCTTATTGAGAAACAACAGCAGCAAATCCAGGAACTAACTAAGAGTGTCATTACGCAACATAGTTCTCCTAAGAACATCTCAAATGGTGATCGTCGGTGCTATAATTGTAATCAGCTCGGACATTTTGCCCGTAGATGCCCACTTCCAAAGCGTGTGAGGGCAGAGAAGAGTGGAAATGTGAGGAATGATTCAACTCCAAAAGCTTCGGATCAAAGGACCGGAGCGGATGTGTCTACTGTACAGTCAAGTAGTGCTCAGGACATTAACGATTGCAACACCCCAAAGCCTGAGGTGGTGCAACGGGTTATCGGGACATGTCCAGCAGTTGGCGTTGTTATGGGAGGAGTGGTTGTACCATGCCTACTGGATACTGGATCCATGGTCAGCATGATTACCGAGTCATTTTTTCGCGAACATTTCAATTCCTTGGAGCTGATGCAAACCAATGGATGGCTGACTCTCCGTGCAGCAAATGGGCTAGAAATACCCTATATAGGTTATCTGGAGATGGATATGGAGGTGTGTGGCCATAAGATACCGCGACGAGGGGTTCTGGTAGTAAAGGACTCGTCCTCTGATGGTGCACTTCCGGGAATACTTGGCATGAATGTGTTAAATGAGTGCCCGTCGCTTTTGCCGACCTCCGCTCTGAAAAGGACGGGTGAGTCTAAGAAAATACTTGGTTTTGCTCGAGTGGCAGGTGGGGAAGCCACAATCATCCCTGCACAGTCAATGCGAGTAGTAGCTGTTACGGGTAACCATTGTGCTGAAACGGTGGTGATAGAACCCTTGAAGGGAGATTATCCTCATATCCCACGGGGACTGTTGGTGGCTAACACTTTGAGCGACAGTGTGGCAAGAGGAACCTTCAACGTGAGACTGGTGAATGTGGGTAAGGAATCTATTCGCCTTAGACCAAAGACCAAGGTTGGATTGATCCACAAGGTTGACTCCGTTGAGAGTGACAATAAATTCGAATTCATCCATGTCAGCGAGGGAGAAGAGCTCATCCAAATGAAGAGTAGTGCCACTGGAAGCACTAAGGATTCCCCTAAAGAGGACAAAGACCGTGATTTCGAAGTGGATTTGCCAGACCTGGAGGTCAGCGAACAAGAACTGACTTCAGTGAATGGATTCTTCAAAAAGTACCATTCCATCTTTTCGACATCTGATGATGATCTGGGGTACACTGACGTTGTGAAACATAGGATTCCCACATCAGATAACACTCCAGTCGCTCAGCCTTACCGACGAATTCCTCCGAGTCAGTACCAAGAGGTTAAGGCACACATTCGTCAACTTCTGTCATCGGGAATCATCAGACATAGCAGCAGTCCTTATTCTTCTCCAATTGTCGTAGTACGTAAGCGAGATGGTACCATACGCATGTGTGTGGATTATCGCCTTTTGAATTCGAAAACGAGGAGAGATGCCTTTCCCATGCCTGATGTGGAGCAGACTTTCACATCTCTGTCAGGATCAAAATGGTTTTCAACGATGGACTTAGCCTGCGGGTACAACCAGGTCGCCATGGATGAACAGGACATAGAAAAAACGGCATTTGTGACCCCCATGGGCCTTTATGAGTACACGAGAATGCCATTCGGGCTCACGAATGCACCAGCAACATTCCAGAGGCTAATGCAACAATGCATTGACGACCAGCTTTTCGAAACTGTGTTGGTTTTCCTGGACGACATTATTGTGTACTCGAAAGGAGTGGCAGAACATGTTGATCACCTGGAATATGTATTCAAACAGCTTCAGCATTATGGTTTGAAGTTAAAGACCAAAAAATGTCATTTCTTCTGCAAGCAAGTCCAATTTCTGGGACATATCATCTCTCGAGACGGCATTTCAACAGACCCTGAGAAGATCAGATGTGTCGAAAATTGGCCACGACCGACTACTACTAAACAGTTGCGCTCATTCTTAGGGCTTTGTAGTTACTATAGAAGGTTTACCAAAGGGTTTGCCAAGATCGCGGCGCCCCTACACACGCTGGTGGCGAAGTCTTCGCAGACAGGAAACTTTGTGTGGATGACAGAGCATGACCAAGCCTTCCAAGCGCTGAAGGATAACCTTACAAGAGCCCCAATCTTAGGATTTGCGGATTTTTCAAAGCCATTCATCCTGGAGACGGATGCCAGTCTCGATGGACTAGGAGCAATATTGTGCCAGGAACAAGAGGGACAGAAACGAGTGATAGCGTTTGCCAGCAGAGGTCTACGGCAATCGGAGAGGAATTCCAGGAACTACAGTTCCCTCCGCCTGGAGCTGCTTGCCCTGAAATGGGCAGTCGCTGAAAAATTCAAAGATTACCTTCTAGGACAACAATTCACCGTCTTCACTGATAGTAATCCGTTAAGCTATCTGAAAACTGCCAAACTGGGAGCTGTTGAGCAGAGGTGGGCCTCGCAACTAGCTGTGTTCCATATGGATATAAAGTATAAGCCAGGGCGCTTGAATCAGGCTGCAGATTGTTTGTCTCGTCGTCCAGGAAGAGAGGCAGAACCGGAAGATGAGGAAGAAGTAGCTGAGCTACTTATGGTGCAAGCTCATACAACCGGATTGCCCCTAGAACTTAACCAGGCAGCATTACAAACTGAACTAATTCCTGTAGCGTTGGTGGTTGCCACAGTCAACAATGTCACGGCACTTCCCAGTTTGTGTACCACAGAGTTGGGTCAACATCAAGAGGCAGACTCAGTCATTAAATGTGTCATGGAAGGTCTGAGGATAAATAAGCAACCAGATGGCCAGAACGCACCCAAGGCCCGTACCCTTCTTGTGCGACAGTGGAAGAAACTGGTGATTACTCCAGATGGCATTCTACGACGGAGAATTAGAGACCCTGTTAACGGTGAGATTCACCAAGTGGTACTGCCGGAAACACTGAAGACTCGAGTACTTGACAGTGTCCATGACCAGGCTGGACATCAGGGAATGGAAAGAACATTTCTCTTGGCTAGGCAAAGAGTGTATTGGCCGAAAATGTGGCAGGACATTAAACTGTATTGCCAAAACTGTGAACGGTGTAGTATGGCGAAACTTCCTCAACCAAAGACCAGAGTCCCATTGTGTTCCTTGCTTGCCACAAGACCACTGGAAATAGTGGCAATGGATTTTACTGTACTGGAAAAAAGTTCTGATGGAAGGGAAAATGTTCTGGTGATAACGGACGTATTTACCAAATACTCTCAGGCGATCGCAACACGGGATCAGACCGCACCCACTGTGGCTAAATGTTTGGTGAAAGAGTGGTTCTCCAAATTTGGAGTCCCATTGAGACTCCACTCTGATCAAGGAAGGTGTTTCGAAGGACATGTAATTCAGGAACTGTGTCGTTTCTATGGGGTCACCAAAAGCCGGACCAGCCCATATCACCCACAAGGTAATGGGCAGGCCGAACGATTTAATCGTACCTTCCATGATCTTCTCAGAACACTGCCGCCAGAGAAAAAGCGCAGATGGCCTGAGTATCTATCTGAGCTAGTCTACATTTACAACGCCACCCCGAACTCTGCAACAGGTTTTGCGCCATACTTCCTGCTTTTTGGCAGGGATGCTCGTCTCCCTGTGGATTTCTTGTTGGGTACCGCAGAAGAGGAACCACCTGGTGAGTTGGGAATAGGCGGATGGCTTGGTGAGCACCAAAAGAGGCTGAGATGTGCTTGGAGTAAAGCAGGGGAGCGCCTTAAGGCCCAAAGCGACAGACAGAAATCAAAAACAGAGGCCACTGCGAACACCGAACCACTACAGGTGGGACAGCTTGTTCGGATCAGGGAACATGGGTGGCGAGGAAGACATAAAATCCAAGATTTCTGGAAACCAGACGTTTATGCCGTTATCGATATTCCGGAGCCAGGAAATCCTGTGGTGACTGTTGAAAGAGCTGATGGATCTGGTGACAAAAGGAACATACACCGTTCGGAATGTCGACTGTGTCCACATAGGACATTTCCACCGCCACTGGTAGAGCAGCAAATTGCAGATCACGAGAGCGATGAGGAACTTCCTGCTACAGAGTCAACAGACTCTGATTCTGATGAGGATATGTTATTGATGCTAGATGGAGCCGAGGCTATGAACACTGGAGGTGGCGACCCACCCACTATGGCTATGGAGCCAGTGCAACTTGAAGAAAACCAGTCATTGAGAAGGTCCTCGAGGGCAACGAAGGGTCAACACTCCAATGTTAATCGAGTACCCCGATCTGTGATCACCACGCAGAAAGCTAGTGCTCAGATGATGCCGGACCCACCATCAGTAAATGCGCATAACAATTATCAAGATGCAGTACTAGAATTGACCACTAGGCTTATGCAAGAAGCTGGAAAGCTGCTTCAGGCTAAACAATAACCGAGTTAGCTTAAGTGTGACAATCATATTAACCGGATTGTCTGAAACTTAATATTGCTGCTATTGTACATCCTTTATTTTGTAAACTGTTAACGGAAGGTCACTGAGGACATTGACCTTTAGCAGGGGAGCATGTGGGCTTGTTTTGAATATGACCCTTAGAGTGGCCTCCCTTGAGTGAGTGAGTGAGTGAATAGGGTTTAACGTCGCTTTCAACATTTTTTCAGCTATATCACGACGGGGAAGGGAAGGGAGGGAAGGGGGAGAGGCAGGGAAACCTACTTGTAACAGAGCAGATCTAATGCTGCCATTTTATAGTGCTGTCCCACTGAAATATCATGCAGACATGACACCCCACTCAGTCACATTATACTGACACCGAGCGAACCAGTCCTTGTTCTATCCTCTTAATGCTGAGCGTAAGCGAGGGAGCAACAAGTTCCATTTTTCAAGTCTTAGGTCTTAGCTCAAGCCACAAAATACTGTTAGAGTGATTTTCCTTATTTTATTATCGCCAGGTCGCGCAGTTCCCATGTTATTTCTTTCCATCCGGTTCCCGCGCAGATAAATGAAACAGCTGATTTTAGCGGAACCAAACTGTTATATTTTGAGATATTTCAAGCGTGTACAACCTGTCATTATGCTGTAAACTAGCGGAACATACGTGTGGAACGTTCCGGTGTGTCGGGTAACTGCTGAAACCCGGATAGACCAGCTAGGTCGATTACTGTGACGCATATGTAATCTGCGGATTGTGGTGTAATGATGCAAGGACGCATAAATAGGTCTGCCATTGCCCTTTTCCTTACCGGGGGGATGAATTCCTGACTACATGTACACGTTTCCAAAAGCCTTGCCATACGAACTGTAATAAATGATGGTCAGAGATGGAACTGCTGTGTTGTGTTGATGAATATAGGCTACAGCGGTCTACAGAAGGCCAACATTAAGAAGTTAAAGAGACAGACAATAAAATAAGGTATGCATTGCTGTCCGTATTTCATATTATGGTGTCATACTCATGTCATGTCGATGTGAAATATGTTTAACTTGTGATAGTACTGTCAGAGTCTTTGTCTTTCCATTGATACCAAGACATCATGACCAACGGTTTTCAGATTTTGAGAACTATATCCCCATGGTAAATATTTTCATAGTGCTTAAGATGTGTCTTTTGGATGCAAAATATATCTGAACATCAGCCATACATGTCTAATACTGTAAGATATTTCCCTGTAATATGAGCAAAACTACTACTAATGTTGTGAGATTGTGACGTCATTTTGACATCGCTTTTGCCTCAAACATGTTTAACTGTGACATAGGCATTTGGTGTATTATATAACCTTCTAAAATAACAAATATGCCATAGTTTGAAGAACAATACCCCCTTTCCAATTGTGTGTTAGTCCTCGGAATTTGACAAAATTTCATTAGGCTAGCAACCCCTAAAACATGTCTCGATAGAGACAAAAAATGATCTGGAACATCAGATATGCATGCCCCATATATTTCCAGGCAATTTGAGCAGTTGATTATTTATGAAATTGATAATGTCTTTTTGAACATGGTTGTCACTTTACGACATCTTCGTGCAGTCAAAATCGCCAGAAACATGTTCATAATGTCATATGGTCATTTAGTGCATTACATAATATTTATGCTTTCCAAAAATAGCAAATATGTCCTAGTTTCAAGCACTATAACTATTCATATGGTGTTTTACTATCTATATCCTCACTCCAGAATTGTGCTGGTGCTATGATTCGATGCCCGATGGATTGGTAGTTTTAACTGTCTCGGGCTGTTAATATACGCGAACACCGCCTCTCCGTGGACTGTTCAGTTTCTAAACATTTCCATGTTTCTGCCATGTTATATGGCCATTTGAATATGAAAAGATGTCACGGTATCTCGAATAAAGAACTCATAATTCCACAAAAATATTTTGGATCACAGATTGATCTCATTTTAATGGCGATTAACAGCTAAATCCGCAATCTGCAGGAGAAATTGATTTATTTCTAGAAAAATAGACTGCTAGTCTTTGAAATAGACACTTCTTCGCTCATATGCTAGTAGTAGAGAATGTGGGTCTGTGACACTACACGCATTCGCATTAGAGACTTTCGTTTTGAGCTAATAGTGTCACAGATCTACATTATCAACCTCGGGTAGGAGATCACGACAGAAAGTACCATGATTTAATACAGGGAAGTCTTTCACTATACAACTCTGTGGGATACACGATATCATAATATAGAAGAACATTGTACAGCAATCTTATATAAGATGGTTAACTTGGCAACGGCCTTCTACAGTGGCTTTGTAAAACACCGTTGTTTTTACCTGCGGCACGCAGGTCTACGGGAGGCTCGCGTTGTTGTTGTTGTTCTTCTTGTTCTTGTGACTTTTTGAAATGCGCATGCGCTAAGAGAGTGTGATCTCTGCCACACTTTTCTTTTCAACCTCCGATCTCACATGACAACACTGTCTTCAAGCGCGTTTGAATTCATTTGTAACTATATTCGGTGGAATGAATTATTGCTTCGTTGATCTCCGTTCAGACTTCAATTCTCTTACGTCAGTCGCTTAAAAGCTGTCGGTCGTCACATCAGTCACTGTCTTCAGATATTACCATTTTCATTGAACAGTATTCACATGTATATACAATTTAAGATCCTTGGATTTCTTATACACCAAAGAAGATGAGCCGCAACCTTGTCGGTGGTTCAGCTAATTTGCATACAGTCACAGGCGACTGTCTTAGAAAGTAGAAAAATAAATTCACTACTTCTAGTAATCATTTTATCTACCCAATCTAGATAAAACACAAATTGGCGAAGAAGCATAACAAGTAACGCATTATCATTATGATTAACATTGAATAATACTTGGTATCAAATTATAGATCATGTATCATAAAAACAAACGCAACAATTACGTTTCAGAAGTAAGCAGAACAACTCAGCAACTTTCACCGAATAAAGATGTTTAACTTTACCCCCAAGCAATTCGCATATATGGAAATATGTTTTGAAAGGAAGAATAACTTAACCCTCTGTGGGAATAGAAACAATGACCCTCCAATCCCTGGACTTGCACTTAATGTCTTAGCTATACCGACTCATTGATAATACTCAACACTGACTTTATGCGCAAACGGTTTTATAATACATAAATGACTATGTAGTATTTAATGAGTCCGACAACCCTATGCGCGAACAGTACATCATAGTTGTGCAGTTATATTGTGTACTTTCGGTTACAAGCATGAAATTTGGCACATAGGTATTTCGAATGATCCTCTTTCGGAACACAGTCCCTCTAGCCTCATTCTCGCAAGCCAGGGCCTTGCTTCGCTGGTATTGATGTTCTCGTCCTCTTCCGCACTCAGAATCCCTTTAGAATTGCATTAATCACTTCCGTAAAATCAATACTTATGTGTATCAGCAGACAATGGGCAGAAACATGTTGCATTTGACATCATTCTCTCAAGTCAGAGCCCATTTCTGCTAGAAATTTACGTTACTTTGTCAATCAGTTTTACGAATGAAATTACGTCATATATTAGCAGATACTGACCATAAAAGCGATCTATTTGACCTCGTTGTCAAAAGCTAGGACCTTGATTTCCTTGAGAGATTTTTAAATTTATTTTGATACTTAGATACCTTTCATATTGACTTGGAAGTCATTTTCGCGAATGTAATAATTTGATGTACCAAAAGATAATAACGAGAATTCGACATGATTCTCTTATACACACAGACCTTGTTTAGTGAACTAACCCTGAAATTTCGCACTTAAATCACCTTCCGAATGACTTAATGACAAACATATTCGCGAATTGATTATAGGGAGATATCCATAGATACTGACAACAAATGTTTCTTATTTGCAGAATTTGATTTTAAAAAAAAAAATTAATAAAATTATCAACCTTCGAAAAGGCTTGACCAAACATGTCGGATGAGGTGATATCTCCTAAGGATGAACTAGGTAATCATTTGCATAGAAGGAGCAAACCATGTATTGATATTGGCTTGCTGCATGGAAAAGAGTGTTAAGGTACCGTATTTAGTTTGCAGATGATAACGCACATAAATGCAGAAACTTAATTTATTATTCTAATCGAATATCAAGACTGTCACAGGCCTCAATTTGAATCGTGGAAATGTCATTATGCCTCTTGAACAGTTCGATAAAGCCTTCAACCCCATTCCATAGTTTCACAGATCAAAGTGATAGACCTGATAATAAATTCATTGAAAATTAACTTTGACGGAAATATAAATTTTCCATTTTGCTCGGCAAAGTAAGCGAGAAGGGAGACTGAAGAGCGTAGATGTTCGCGCTATGACTAAATCTTTGAATTTGTTTGGATTTCCAAATATTTGAAAGCCTTTTTGATTTGCAAAAATCAACGGCTGAACGGAATGTTTTGAAACTTGGAATTCACGATACTTGTACCAAGACATTGCCAAAGCGATTATTGTGACTTCGTCTGTCAATTCAGTATAGACGGCACGGACCAGTCAACATCGTCGGATTTTGAACGAGGAAAGCGAATATATATATATTGTGTCAAATCTATTAGTCAATTCCTACAATTGTGGGTTAGAAGTTGAAAATTACTTCCCTTGGCATGAAAACACTTGCAGATGGCGCTTTTTTTCTACAATTACCATGTCTTTCACTGTATTATTGCCACTGCCGCAGGTTTTGACTACAATGTAGTCATTTCTCACTTGTTTTGCAGTGGCCTTCTTTAGCGCTTTTTTTGTGGCACACATTCGCTTGGCAGCGGCCTTCTTGCGCGGCTCCCTACAACACCATCTCTGCTCAGCGGCCTTTTACAGTGGCTATCTAGAACAGGGCGTATTACTGCGGGGGTCCTTCTTGGCGGCTTTCTATGAAATACAGTCTTTTGGCAGAAATCATGTGTAGTGGCTTTCTAGAAAAGCAATAAATAGTCTCAATACTTGAGCGACTAATCTAAGACTGTACATGTATTTGTTAAATCAGATCATAGAACTACAAACGTGACTGTACCAAGTCTGTGTTAAACCAAGAAATGTTATGGCTAGTGGATGTAACCATGGATGACGAAACAGAGAGGCGGGGGGGGGGACAGGGGGGCCATCCCCCCCCAATATTTTCAGCAAAAAAAAAAAAAAAAAAAAAAAACACGCGCGCGACACAAAAACCAAACAAAAACAACGCAGAATAAGAAATCCGTATTGAATGCAGATTTTACTTTCCAATAAGCATGAGAGCCATGTTTGCTCATTCACATTCATAAGTTGAACTTTGTTCAGCTCGCCAACAAGGAGAAAAATCATGGTCAAAATTATTCATGAACCGTCATGCAATATATAAAACTTATAAAACGGGGCTATACCACCAAGCGCCTCCTCTCAAATTTCCTCAAATTTAGCAATACAATTATCGCATGCTGATACCAAAGACGAGCGTATAGCGTGCAACATTAAAGGGTGTTTATAGAAATAGTCACAATCAAAGCGTGACTGAGATACACCATTCCCTAGATGACGAATTTACAACGAAAAAATCATATGGATTAAAAACACTGATCAGCGATACGGATTTGATACTTTCGAAACATCATGTTATCTTGCCGGCATCATTGAAAACTGTTGACCGCTTCTCTCTTGCATTGTTATGAATACTAGGATTTCTTTTTCTTGAATTTGGTGCTAATTCTTGTTATATGAATTAGATCTTTGGATTACGGAGACAGGAATTCTTTAACGAACGACGGCTGAATAATGATTAACGCTTGTATATTGATTGAAATGATATATATTTAATATTTAAATTATTATTTCCGAACATCAGCATTTGCTTGACGGCGAATATTTGGAGAAAAATAAATGTGCGAAACAACAAAACAGGCAAAACAAATAGAGTTCACACAGGGAAAATTTCTTGTTTTATTGCTCGGAAATACGCTAGATTGAATCTCCGACCATGTAAGACCGCTGCAGCTTCCGGGTCTGGACGGCCCCTGGAGTCTCGCCGTTTGTGCTGTGATAGTGGCCCCTCCAATCACCAATTGCTTCCGCCGTGCCTGGTAACGATAACACGGTCATGCTAACGATTAATTATCGGTGGAGGTATGTCGTGCAACTGACGACTATACATGTAGGTCACTCGTTTCCTTTCGCTTTCAATTACAACAAGATTTAATCGAGACGCCAATAGCTTCACCAGAAAAATGAAGATTTTGAACCCGAGAATGAAAGGTATATTAACTGGTGGCCAATTTCTGGTCAATAGATAGCGTAATGCATCGACATGAAATATCGGTTGTTATTATTATTATTAAAATAAAACCACTTTTTGTGTAATACGACTTGTAGCATCGAATTATATATTACCACCAATCGTGACAATTTCGAGAAATACATTGCACAGAACGGACACTTAGAAACTTATTATTTGACTCAGATATCCCTGTTCTAATTATCTCTCGATTTTGATTCAATTCGTGTATATTGAAGACAAAATTTGAATGAAACTTTGTTTGCTTTCGACTTGTATTGTATTGCATCAAAACAACCCGCCATATTGACACTAGTACGCTTCTCCTCGCCAAACAATTAGAAACCTCAGTTCTCAAGAACTTGTAGCAAATCTCCAGAGTAAATTGGTCATAATCCCAGCAGACAAATCTCCAAATAATATAGTATTCATATGTAAATATTACTATTACCAGGTGCTGGTTAAGAAATTGAGTATAAGCACACCATCGCCGAATACGTCTACTTATTCCCAAACAGCATTTACTCTGAAAGATTTATTTAACAACCACAGGACGTTTCTCAAGGAAATAGGTATTTGTCTTCCAACCATTCATAACTATACACCGAAAGAGTAATGGACTCATAAAATGCTTAAATCACCATACAAAGCTAGTAGCATGGCTGGATCTAGAAGCTGCACCACCAAACTTCTTTCAAACCTTTTGGCGAGGGCCCTTCAGGAGGTAAAAGCTTTTTGAGAAGGCTATTGTGTCGCTCTTTCTAAGAACTCGGGCATTGAATGCATGTGGATATTGAAAAACTCAAATTGTCGTACGGAAGATCACCGTACAGACATGTCTCCACATGGGATTTATCGACTCTCTATACTACAATCCCTCATCAGAACCTGCCCGTCGTAGTTCATTGGGAGTATCGCTGTCCAAGAAAACTGATTGTCTCTATATTAATGCCAGAAGCCATAAATCATTCTCTAGCTCCACTACATATAGGGGCTATCATTCGTGAGATTTTCTTTGTTCATAGTTTCTTGGATTTCTCATTAATAATATCTATGTGATGTGATAATACAATATATCAACATCATATTCGTATTCCAATGGGTGCAAACAGACCTGTATATCTTATGAATACGACTATATGCAGATGCTTTCAAAAACAGACAATTTCAAAGCCCGTTGCTTATCACCAAACGCTATATAGACGATCTTCTTACTGTGGATAATCGCTATATAACTGACGCATTGAAGGATATACATCCACCTTCACTGGATTTGAAGGAAACTACATATGGCCATAGCGGCACATCTTATTTAGACGTATATCTCCATAACAAAAGAAGCGGGCCTTCTCTCTCGTCGACTTTACAACAATAGAGATGATTACAATTTCGACATCTTAAACTATCCCTATCTGGACAGTAATATCCCAGTGGGGCCTGCATATGGCGTATACATATACATATATTTGCTAGATCCTGTACTATATGTGACGATTTTAATCAACGTTAATGTACATTATTGCAGAAACTTGTAAACAGGGCTGTATCGTCAAGCGCCTCCACTCGAAGTTTCTCAAATTTGGCGATACATATCGCATCCTGATAGCAAAATACGAGCGTAGCGTGCAAGATTAGGGACCATATGAACTCCTGTATTCCAAGACACTCATAGTGTCCATATGAACAGTCACAATCAAAGCGTTGCTGAGCTACATCATACTCTAGATAACGACTCGACAACGAAAATCATATAACGCAGTAACAGGCAAGAACGAATATGACTGATACAGCGCCAAATGGCGGCCTCTGATTGGACAAGAGTGTTCTTGAATTGTAAAGATACCCAACGCGGCTCCCCCAGCGTGGGTATGATGTACTGGAGAATAAACCATATGAAAAAAAACATGTTGTTGTTGTTGTTCTCTCATCTCTCATCCTTGATGTTGTTGTTTTTCTTTCATCTGTGTATATCATGGCGTCAATGCGTTATGCTAGGGCGTTAAGGCGTAGCGACGGGCGTTAAGGCGTAACGACGGAAGCTCGGAGCTCGGGGATGGAGTATTCGGAAGCTCGGAGCACGGGGATGAGGCAGGCGGGATATCGGAGCTCGGTGCTCGGGGCCCATGATGACGTCACCAATGACGTCATAGATGACGAGAACCACCCTCAAATCGGGATGTACACCCCGAGAGCTACAAAATGACACCTCCCACGACGCATTCGGACCAATAGTGGCCTACCTAGACCCAAACACCTTCCTTCACTTCCCCAAAATGCCCACTTTCGCTACTACGCGTACTGCTGACGTCACCGATGACGTCACAGATGTTGTGGACAGCCCTCAAATCGGGATCTTCACCCCGAGAACTACAAAGTGATACCACCCTCGACACATTCGGACAAATAGTGATCCCTCTCTACCCCAAATACCTTCGTTCACTTCCTCAAAATGACCACTTTACTTACTACACCCAACTGCGCATGCGCAGATTGACGCGACTTGCACTTAAAAACACACCATTCTGACTCTACCCCACAAAAGCTTCACGTTGACACCTCCCACGACCCATTTGGACCCATAGTGGTCCATCTCTACCCTAAACACACCCCCACGTACCTCAAAAATGGCTGCTTTCTATACTACGGCCAGACTGCGTATGCGCAGAATGTTGAAAACGGACGATACATTAGTCCAGCCGGATGCTCCCTCACGTATGCTTCACATTGTTACCTCACTCAAATCCATCGGATCATTAGGGGCTCACCTAGACCCCAAAACGTCTATTTCCATACCCTTTTCCCACAATTCCCTGTCTGCTCATGCGCAGAATGTTGCAAACGAACGACACACTAGTTCAGGCGGATGCTCCCTCACGAGAGCTTCAAAATAAGACCTCATACGACACCATCGAATCATTAGGGGCTCACCTAGACGCCAAAACGTCTATTTCCATACCCTTTTCCCACAATTCACTGTCTGCGCATGCGTAGAATGTTGAAACCGAACGACACGCTAGCCCAGGCGGATGCTCCCTCACGTATGCTTCACATTAATACCTCACTCGATCCAATCGGCCCAATAGTGGCCCACCTAGACCCTAAAACGTCTATTTCCACACTCTTTTCCCACAATTCACTGTCTGGGCATGCGCAGAATGTTGAAAACGAACGACACACTAGTCTAGGCGGATGGCCCCTCACGACTGCTTCACATTGATACCTCACTCGACTCCATCGGCCTATTAGTGGCCCACCTACACCGCAAAACGTTTATTTCCACACCCTTTTCCCACAATTCCATGTCTGCGCATGCACAGAATGTCGAAAACGGCGGAGGCACTAGTCCAATCGGATGCCCCTCAGATATGCTTCACATTGATACCTCATACGACTCCATCGGCTCATTAGTGGCTCACCTAGACCCCAACACGTCTATTTCCATGCACTTTGTCTACCGCGCATGCGCAGAATGGCGATATTCCAAACCCACACCCAGCTCATCGGATGCTCCCTCACGTATGCTTCACATTGATACCTCACTCGACCCAATCGGACCATTAGTGGCCCACCTAGACCCCAAAACGTCTATTTCAATACCCTTTGTCTACCGCGGATGCGCAGAATGACAATATTCCAACCCCACACCCAGCCCATCAGATGCGTCTTCACAAATGCTTCACTTTGTTACCTCACTCGACCCAATCGGACCATGCAGCGTATTTGAAGTTTGGGGAGTACTTTTTCTCCGCAGCGAATTTCTGGCGGGGAAAACCCCACAGACAGGTCAGTACATGCATTCATATCATGTTCCCAGGTCACGCCCCATTCACATGTCAGTACATGCATTCCTGAAATTCTGGCGTGAAAACCCCACAGATCCAGACCAGGTGTTCACGGTCGCTGCAACATTGTAGCGAACGTGGAGCCCGGTGTTCGGCACGTGACAACCCCCAGCCCAGAACAAGTCAGTACATGCCTTGATCACGTGATCGCCCCGTGACCTTGACACCTCCTACGAAATGAGGTCAAGTTGACTCGAAATGCCGTCTATATACTACTGACGTCCTCTACAGCGAAACAAGCGAGCTTCACCAGGGTTCCTTTCGCCGTCCCAACTGATCGTTTGAGATGATTTCGAAGCATTGTCTGTCTCTCGGATTATTGTAGTTCATTCTAGGAAAATTACAGCGTTGAATTCCATCAGATTTCCCAGTAGTCACGTGTCAAAGCACCAGTAGTGATTTATTAAAGGGGAACCCAAAGGGTCGCTTGCATTCGGCACGTTCGTTACAGTTGCAATAGAAAAGGATATGAAAAGGGGCACTAATCACCAGGACATTCTTATCCATCACACCGGTGTAGAGACTAAGAATATCCGGTAGCTAAGAGTGTCCGTGCCCTATCTTCCAACCCAACAGGGACACTTTTCTCCACAATGGGCACAAGTATCCGTCCTTGGTTCCAATAGAGAAGGATGTGAAAAGGGACACTAATCACCAGGACATTCTTATCCATCACACCTGCATGGGAAAGCATAGGCGCGCGACATAGCTACGAGGGAGCATAGTAGGTATGAATCTTCGCTAGATGAATGTTTTCCATTCATTTTTTCATCAATTTGATTAAAATCATGCCTTAAACAACATCACCCCCTCCCTCTCTGACCGCCCTTCCCCCTACGAAAAGCCAGGGAGAAAGTGTTTTTTAAAGGTCCGTTTTTATTCAGATTGTTGTTTCATTTGCTGTTTTTCCCCCTAGTAAATGCACGTGATGCAGTCTATGTTTACAGTGTTAGAATTCAAACGACAGTACAATGCATAACAAAAAGTTATTTTAATCTCGGAACATACGTATATGTCCATGTGGACGGGTGTATACACAATTACCTATCCCTATGTCGAATAGAATCATTACATCAAACATTACTATCAATTGCCCTAACAGAAAATAGAGATAATCACCGGTAATTACTGAAACGGCTGTATATAACGTAACATATACCGTATGTGTATTTGATTGTAGAGAATACTAAGCAATAATCCGACGTCTACATACTCTGCATCGTATATGTTTGGATGATAAAATAGATAGAGACACCGCAGTATAGATGGCAAGATATGAGTGTGTAGTCTTGTCATTAAATTAGTTTGCTTTTACTCTCTTTGTGGTGGTGGGGGGGGTAATAATCCCAGGTTAGTAATGCTATCAGATATAATTTTAGTTACTGGACCGCAAACTACAATATCGAAAACTACAATATTACCTCATGATTTTCACATGAAGAGATGAGCAGCATGTTTGAAATATACCAATCTCCGTAAACCTCTATAATATGCGGACGGATATACCATCTCGATTTGGTGCTGTGTAAAACTCGTATGTTCTCGCTTCGAAAAGGAATAGTCAATCAACATTTTGCTCACTTTGAGCATCTACATCCAACAAGCCTGGCTAGGTGGATGCCACCAAACATGTCCGACGGCTATCAAGCTCAAACAATCTGGAGCAGACAGCTGTCTGACAGAGACTAACCTCCGACCGGGAAGTGATGTGAACGCCTTGTGATTGACGGATTCATCTCGTGTGGTTTGTTGGGAACAGACGAGTTCTTTATAGGTTAAAACGAACTAAATGACGTAACTTCCGCCAAAGGTGGATGTTCGTGAAAAATGCTCAGTGGTGTTTTTTTTACTGGATAATATCATAACTAACTTTTATTGTGTTTCGCTAACATAGTAAGTATCGATTAATTTCTGAAAAAATTGTGACAGTCGCGAGCCTGTGTTCTTCTCAGGACACAATCAAACGACGATACCCACGTGACCAGCTTAGACGGTTGAAAAGTGCTCGTCTCAGAAGACAGTTTGCGTTCTCAAAAATCAATTGGATTGGAGTGTGGTTTGGTACATTTCATGTGAAGTGTGCACGTGGGAGGAGTGGTAATCAACAACATCAGTGTGTAGTTCCAGGTTAAAGTACAAGGAGGTCAGTTTTTCAGGGGCGAACTGAACCTGTTTAACCTGGAACGTAATGAGACTAAACTATAGTTCATTGTTACCTACAGATGTGACATAAAGACGGAGCTTGCTGATTCATATTTCATTCAATCATCAATGTTTGGCAATATTATCTAATTGGAATAATCAGTATCGATGAAAATGCTGAGCAACTCGTGAATATCATACACATGAGGCCATTTAGGGGAATCCTAGACGATAGCCCCGAAATAGGTGTTTTTTATCAAAGTTTGTGTATTCCACCCGAGATATGGTGTTCTATATCCACGGCGATCGTAATTTTGCAGTTAATTTTTATTTCGTCCCGTTAGAGGATGCTGAGAAGGGAAATGCTAGATATCACAGTGGTATAATTACTAAAAATAACTCGAAAACACCCGCCCCCCTTCTCCCCTCCACAAGCTCGCAAGTCCGGGCGGGAGGGAGGGTCATTATGTTCTGCAGTTTGCTCTAATTATGTGAAACAGATGAATATGGACAAAGATTTCAGTCGGAGACAATTTTATGTTAAATTTGCACCGATCTCCCGACCAGTCAGCAAATTTACTTAGATTCGCAGGCTAAAATTTCACAAATTCGCTTCTATTTTAGCTCTCCGCGTTCTGCAAATCAATTTTGACTGATGTAGTTATTTCCCTTGATATGCCTATGATTACATCACTTTCTTTCTTAACTGTCCTATAGGACGTGGTACACATATATGGGGAATTGTGCCCAAATTACTCCCTAACTTTATCTGAAAGATGTGTTAGCGCATTATGACTAATATAGTGTAGATGTCAAATTTCACTGATTCCAAAGATGAGGGGTAGGTTACAGAATTAGCGACAAAATGTTTATTCTTTGGAGCTTGGCTATAATATTACCCTCAGTACTTCTTCAGATATTGACCTATCTGTAGTGTCAAGGATTTCAAAATTTTCCTTCCTTTAGGTTAAAACGAACTAAATAACGTAACTTCCGCCAAAGGTGGATGTTCGTGGTAAGCATATCCCGCATTAAATGATCAGTTGTGTTATTACTGGATAATATCATAACTAACTTTTATTGTGTTTCGCTAACTTAGTAAGTGTCGATTAATTTCTGAAAAAATTGTGACAGTCGCGAGCCTGTGTTCTTCTCAGGACACAATCAAACGACGATACCCACGTGACCAGCTCAGACGGTTGAAAAGTGCTCGTCTCAGAAGACAGTTTGCGTTCTCAAAAATCAATTGGATTGGAGTGTGGTTTGGTACATTTCACGTGAAGTGGAGGAGTGGTAATCAACAACATCAGTGTGTAGTTCCAGGTTAAAGTACAAGAAGGTCAGTTTTTCAGGGGCGAACTGAACCTGTTTAACCTGGAACGTAATGGGACTAAACTATAGTTCATTGTTACCTACAGCGTAGGTTTTTTGAACATAGTTGTTAAATAATTCGGCAAAAACACATTTTTTAAAAATATTTGTTTTCTATAAAAAGGATATAAGGATTTCCACATATGTTTTACGATAAATCAGCCAAATAGCGATAAGATATTATACATATACACAGTATATAGCAGTATTATACAGTCTTATAGCACATTTTAAAACAATATAGCACATACTTTTACAATAAGTTTTACGAAAAATAGCACATTTTTAAACAATATAATTGAAAACATTGTGATAACATATTATATTCATATACATAGTATATATTTTAACATTTTAAGAAAACATTATATCACATAGTCTTAAAATAAAAGATGTATTTGAAAACAATATAATTTTGTTCTATTTTTCAGTTCAGTTTTCACTTAAGTTCAATTTTATTCTCATCAGATGGCTCCGTGATACCGACCTACAAACAGATAATGCTCTGCTATATACCATTTTTCAAAAGTGGAAGGCACAGGCACAGGGATTTATAAATCTCTTATCTAAAAAATGTTCCTAGAGACAAGTTTCGTATAGAGTTCAAATAGGGCCGCTATATATTAGCTTATGCCATGTAGAATTTCACGTGATAATGATCACGATATAGGATGAAGTTTACTCCTTACCAATAAATCGTGTAAGCTCGGATTTTTTGAGTACGCTATGACAGGTCTCGGTTAAATGGCAAGCGGAGTTTTGTTTGGAGTATTTCTCCTTCAGTATACGGGCCGCTTCAACATTCCTACGGCTTATTGGAGAACGAAGGGAATAAACTCTTTGTTAGCAACTTTACCTGGGTCTATGTTCATACCAAAGGGTTGCCGTGTTTGAAGTGTTTTGATCCAATAAGGATTCACGAAGTGCGCGGTGATTGTCAGTTTCTTCCTGTGTTGGAAATGTAGGAATTCTTTCTATTGGCATAATTTGAAAATGGTGCTGAAATGAATGTTCCGGGGTGTAGGGTCAGAACACCCCGAGAAAGTGGGTGTGTATATGAACATCTCCTCACACAATGCCCTTAAATATATGGGTCGGGTGAAAAGATTTGGCATGTAGGAGTTCGTGGATATCAGTTAGTTTAAACAAGACCTGGTAATCTAAATATCCAGTGTTCTGGAAACCAGGGTCCTTAAAAACTGTTAGGTTCAAAAAGTCCACAGAACAGTCATGAATAACTACTTCGATTTTGATATTTGGGTCAAGGTTATTCAGAGTTTCGAAAAATACTGCGAACTCTTACTTGGAATGGTTATAAAGTACAAACATGCCATCTAAATATCTGAGGTAAAAGAGAGTCTGTTTTTCTAATTTTCTTAAAGCCTGCTCTTCCCGATGAGCTACATAGAAAGTGGCAAAATTTGGACTGAACCTTTTACACATTGCACAAGCACTAATTTGTTGAATCCATTGAATTCAAAGTCAATACCTTTTAGACTAATTTCTAATAATTCCAAAAGTCCTTTGTCTGGGCGACTGGGATCGGGAAATCTTTGAAAGCATCTTTAACAGCTTTAATACCATTATCAATGTCAATATTAGTGTACATGAATTCAATACCCATGGTGACAAGTAAAGGCGTTGGGAGGAGCTTGGATGCTGGACGGTTTTGACAGGAAATCTCCAGTGTTTTTCAAATAACTACTATATCGGTTAGCGATAGGCTTCAAGTAGTAGTCAATATATTCCGAAATGTGGTAAGAATTTGACCCACAGTCTGAAACATTAGGGCGCCCAGGGGGTGTCAATCTCAGTAAACTCAGATATAATATCACGGAATATAATATCTGAATCCAGCCCTATATAAATCTCATGTGAATCTGAAACTACAGTTGTTAGCCAATCAGAGGAGCTAGCTTGTTGAAATCACACCCACAGTAATTACACACGGTAGCACGTGGACTAATATATAAACATTATCGGGAAACAGTATCCAAATATGGCATCATTTCGAGACAGATCCGTGACGATCAAAGAGTTTACTCCCGCCGAAAAGTCCGGCTTTGTTTGGGGGTAGAAAATATTAAAAGATTGTGCCGCGCGAGATGTTAATCTCCGTGAAGTAAACGTCCATCATTGTCAGAGAGAAAGTCAGAAATGGTCGTGATTGGCTTCTTATGGGATCTCGCAGAATATCGGCAAACATTTCGCACGAGGTTTTCATAGCTTTACGTCCAGATGGTATTCCCCTGATTTACCATCTTGGTTTACCTAGATTGAGGGGGTGTAAGCTTATCTATCCACTTATCTATAGGTTTATGAATTTTTGGTAGGATATAGAACTGTCTCGATCTTGCATCTCTTTTGGGTGCTAAGTATTCACACTGTTTGTTCGAAATAGATCTGCCACAATGTTGAGTAGCCTTGGATGATGTTGGGGCCATATTTCTCCATCCAGTTTTTTTGTAATGTTTAGGGTTGCCAAGTAAACTTTGGGCTTCTTTGACATGGTTTTCTCTTGACATTATAACTGTAGCTGAGCCCTTATCTGCAGGCTTTAACACAATTTTGTGATTTTTGCTCAGTTTTGTTAAAGATTGGCGTGCAGTGAAGGATACGTTTGGAATGTTTCCGAATCGCCCGTTTGAAACTTAAGTCATTAATTCGTTCTGAAAGGGCCTTAACAGCTTTTGTAATTTCTGGGTCAACATTCGGTGGTACATACCCAGATTTCTCTGTGAAAGATGATCTTTCTCCAGCTGAAAATCTGAAACGGTCTGCTAGACTTACCCGACGATTGAATTCATTAGTGATGGTTTGCATCATCTTCTCTATATGTTTATCTATGCGGGCCTCAGGTGCGGGTTTTGATCCAGGTGTTGGGACAAAGGACAGGCCCCGACTGAGGAGAGATGTCAGATTGTGTTAGTTCAAGGTCAGCAGTCAGATTTACTATACTAGTACCTAGACCAAGAGTAGGGTGGCATGTGCCCTGTCTCAAATTTAGTTTAACCTATAGTATTGAGCCAGTGTGAAAACAGGGAATTTGCTGTATCTTCAGTCCAGTGAATGTTGTCCCTACCAACCTTGAATTTGCCAGGATCGATTCTATGGATAATTTTGAGTTTGAGTTGAGGCAAATTCATTTATCTGATTTATGCAAAAGCATTCACTGGCTGGAAGTGTGTCCGAAACTTGGAACTGTAAAAAATACAATTTTGACTTGGGAAATTTACGTCTAAAACAGCTCAACATATTGCTCATATTACTTCTGGCTTTTGATGGCTCTTCTGCTTATCTTCACCAATAGTCAAGAGAATTTTGTCGGGTTGGGAAGGCCCGTTGTACGGTCCAAAATCTGTGTAAAATGTTGAAACTTAGCGCCAGAATAGCACTCTAGTTGAACATCTGGATGGGGGTCCGAATTAATAGGAGTGGAACGTGGGAATAGAAGAGTAGGCCGAGAAGATACAACAGATGAAGAATGGATAGGTGGGGGTCGGTGAACAGTAAGTTAGTGGCATGGGTATCGGAAGAACCAGCCTCACTGCCGGGGAGAGCTGGCGTTTCCAAATTTCCACGCGAAGTAGAGGGCAAAGGAGATTATATGACCGTGCTCGAGTGTTTTGCTGAAATATCGGAGGAGGGGTATAGTGGACCGGTTACTACCCGAACGATTCTCCGATACCATAGGGGGATTCAGATTCGAAACAAATTTTCGAAAGGGCGAAATAGTGCTGTCTGTCAATTTGAATTTGTATTTTTCGTTTCCCCATTTTACGGCATTAGAAAATGCACTTTCGAAGTTCAGGCCAGCGTTCCGTAAACCACCATTTCAAACAAGCACACAAACGTCACGTTTGATGCCAGACGTCTGACTTCTTCAACGCTTCAGGTCCAATCTTCATTCTCTATTTTTGGGACCTGGATCGTTGGAGCGTTCAGATGCCCGTCAACGTTCAGCGTCAAAAACGCTTCAACGCTTTAAGTACGGGTGTCAAAAGCTTCAACGCATCGACGCGGGAAGTTTCTTTTGGGGTTATGATTATAGGGTACCCACGTATTTAATATTTTACCCTACTTTAATGAAACTCATATGTGTATCAACCCTGTTGTTCTCCATAGAATGCGTCACACCTACTGCACGAATGCCTACTCACTTCTGGACATGCGCAGTTCGCCCATTATAATCTAGCTCGAATGCCTGGCCCCAGGGATCTATAGTGTGGTGACACTCCCATATCTTTCCCCCTACTGGTTTTCCATGTTGTACTCCACACCTGCCCAAACAATTCTATTTGCGATTTCCATACCACTCCGCGGATCGAAAGTGACATCATAAGCCTTGCGCGTGCGCAGTTAACATTGATGCGTCAAAGTTAAAATCAAAATACGAAAAACGGACAAGTTGAGGCAATTTTCAATATTTGATTTTCATTTTTGCGCGAAGTAAAACGAAAATTGAAAATTGAATATCAAATTTCAATTTTTGATTCTGAGAAACCGAAAACGAAAAACGAAAATTGAAAATTGACGGTCAAATTTCAGTTTTTGATTTTGTGAAACCAAAAACAAAAAACGAAAATTGAATTGTGCAAGATTGTGCAAGGTTACACGGACCAAGATGTAACAACATTTATCTTTTAAATCTGCATAACATTTCTAGTGTTGCCTAATCAGCAGGAAAAAGACACACTGTCTGGAGACCCTGCCCCTACATTTGATCATAAAAGGTTTACTCAAGCAATTAGACCGTAGTAAAAACCACTTGGTTCAAAATTGTAGGATTTCATAACTACTTGTTTTAAGGGGATAAGTACAATACTAAAAAAATCAGTTTGTTTAGACGGCGTAACTCACAGGTAAACAATGGGTATATTAGAGCTTTACAGGAACGATTTAGAAACCTGGCGCAGGCATACATATACATTTTTCAAAAGTGGAAGGCACGGGCACAGGTTTTTATCAATCTCTTATCTTAAAAATGTTCCTATTGACAAGTTTCGTATAGAGTTCAAATAGGGCCGCTATATATTAGCTTATGCCATGTAGAATTTCACGTGATAATGATCACGATATAGGATGAAGTTTACTCCTTACCAATAAATCGCGTAAGCTCCGATTTTTTGAGTACGCTATGATAGGTCTCAGATTAAATGGCAAGCGGAATTTTGTTTGGAGAGTTTCGTATTCCCCCTACAGTATACGGGCCGCTTAAACATTCCTGCGGCTATATTGGAGAACGAAGGGAATAAACTCTTTGTTAGCAACTTTACCTGGGTCTATGTTCATACCAAAGGGTTGCCGTGTTTGAAGTGTTTTGATCCAAAAGGATTCACTAAGCGCGCGGTGATTGTCAGTTTCTTCCTGTGTTGGAAATGTAGGAATTCTTTCTATTGGCATAATTTGAAAATGGTGCTGAAATGAATTTCCCGGTAGATTAAAATGCTCATTGACCGGGCCTTCATTGTCTAATCTGATGTCTGATATATGTCTGTTGGCACGATATCGAAGTTTATTCTTAGTTTCGCCTACATACTGCTTCATGCATTTTCGGTACGTAATTAAATAAATTACATTCTCCGTGTCGCAGTATATTTGATCCTTAAGCGTGTACGCATTTTTGGTCTGTTCGCTTTTGAAACTGGATTGTATATATAGCAGTTACTTCGTCCAGGTTACACTGAAGTTTTAGACATTTGGAGGTCTTACCATTGCCATGATTAGGGCGTTTATGTTTTATCCGTACAGGTTCTGACTCACGAACATCATTTATCTGGCAGTTTGTGATTTGGCGAAGTGTTTCATATTTAATATGCCGTAAGAACCGGGCGGAATAGCCTCTAGGTTTAAATGCCCGATGCAGGATCGCACATGAGTGGTGAAAATACCGTATATCTCTTGATCAAAGTTTCGAAAAATACTCCGTAATCTTACTTGGAATGGTTATAAAGTACAGACATGTCATCTAAATATTTGAGGTATAAGAGAGGCTGTTTTTCTAATTTTCTTAAAGCCTGCTCTTCCCAATGCGCTACATAGATAGTGGCAAAATTTTGGACCTTTTACCCATTGCACAACCAATAATTTGTTGATAGAGCTCTCCATTGAATTCAGTCATTACCTTTTAGACTTTTACCTTTTCTAATAATTCCAAAAGTGCTTTGTCTGGGCGATTGGGATCGGGAAATCTTTGAAAAGCATCTTTAATACCATTATCAATGTCAGTATTAGTGTACATGGATTCAATATCCATGGTGACAAGTAAGGTGTTGGGAGGAGCTTGGATGCTGGACAGTTTTGACAGGAAATCTTCAGTGTTTTTCAAATAACTACCATATCGGTTAGCGATAGGCTTCAAGTAGTAGTCAATATATTCCGAAATGTGGTAAGAATTTCACCCACAGTCTGAAACATTAGGGCGCCCAGGGTGTGTAAGCTGATCTATCCACTTATCTATAGGTTTATGAATTTTAGGTAGGATATAGAACTGTCTCGATCATGCATCTCTTTTGGGTGCTAAGTATTCACACTGTTTGTTCGAAAGGATTTTCGTATGTAATGTTCTATGAATTTCATATGAGGTACATGCGTGATTCACATAAAATATGGCATTGGCTACCCCCATCAAACTGTATTTTTTGTTGGAGATAAGCTATATTGTATATATAGTCCCCTTTGGGTAGACAATATCATTTCTCAAGATTCTCAAATTTTTGGTCCTGTCAGACACGCCAGTTTGATTTCCATCTTCTGAACATGTTAGATAGTCCAGTTTGGTCTCTCTCACCTCTGCCAATGATTGTTTCTTTCCTTAGTTAATGGAATGCCATTTCTAATTTTCTCTATTTAGAATTCTTAGCCATGTCAGATATGTCAGTTTGACATTTTTCTTCCATATTGCTTCGACATAAACGAGCCATATTGATTGATTTTTCTTCAGTAGATTTTATTTTATCTTCTTCCGATGTTTAGTCATGTCAGATATGCCAGTTTGATTTTTATTTGTGACATGCTTGTGACTTAATCATTAAATCAATCAGCAACACATGTTAAAACTCGCTTCATACTTCACGCGCGCACTTGTGTGACATATAAGTGAATGACATATATGTTTGACAGTTGAGGCTTGCATGCATGTAGAGTGTGTTAGAAACTACATCACTTCACATAGGCACTTGTTTGATCTAGAAGAACTATAATTTTTGTCTATCTCAGTGGGACAACTCCGAGCCACGTATCTGTTGCAAAACAAAAAAGAGGGGCTGGGGAATTATCAAACAGACATATCTTACATGCAATGATGAAAATGAAACTGACCTATATCTGACATACGTATTCTAATCTACGGAGGATATGCCGCATCGAGTTGTCCCCCTTAGTTAGCCGGAATGTCATTTCTAGTCCTGTCAGATATACCACTGCAGTGAGGTATTTCTCTCCCATAATGCTTTGGGGTAGACAAACAATACTGAGAAGTCCCACTTTTTTTCCCCAAGATTCAATTTTGAATATTCAGCCATGTCAGATACGCCATTTTTATCTCCCTCCTATTTTCCTTCTTTTGAATATTTGGATATTACAAGCGTCTAGTCCGTCATTCATAATCCAGCCGTCGTCCATTAGAGAATATCCGCGTCCATAATCCAAAGACCTATTCCATTTCCATATAACAGTATTAGCACCAAATTCAAAAAGACAAAAGTATACATAAACATAGGCTTGTTTCCTGCAAGAGAGAAGCGGTCAACAGTTTTCAATGATGCCGGCAAGACATCATGATGTTCCAAAATATCAAATCCGTATCGCTGATCAGTATGGGTCAGTTTGACCTTTCTCTCCTATGTTACGCTGAAGCATATGCCACATCGAACTGTCCCCTTTACTTACAAGGAATGACATTTCTAGCCATCTCAGGCCAACTTAGTATTTCTTCCATTTTTGCTAATACATACAGAAAAACCATCTTAAGCACTCACCCCTGAGTAGATAGATTACCACTTAACACAAGGCTATTCTATGGATAACAACTTCTTTATTGCTGTGGAGCTGACGTTTCGTTGGAGAGCGTCTGTTCCGTCAAGCGTCTGGTCCGTCATTCATAATTCAGCCGTCGTCCATTAGGGGATATCCGCGTCCATAATCCAAAGACCTATTCCATATTCCAAAAACCAGTATTAGTACCAAACTCAAAAAGATAATCATAGTATACATAAACATAGGCTTGTTTCCTGCAAGAGAGAAGCGGTCAACAGTTTTCAATGATGCCGATAATACATCATGATGTTCCAAAAATATCAAATCCATATCGCTGATCAGTATTCTTAATATTCGTTGTAAAGTCGTCATCTAAAGACTGATGTATCTCAGTCACGCTTTGATTGTGACTGTTCATATGAGTACCATGAGGATCTTGAAGTACATGGGTTCATATGGCCCCTAGCACCAGGTTAAGCGGAATTAGACACAAGTTACGAAACGCAACGCCGAAGATCTTGGCTATATATCTTGGCATTTGGCAGTTGAATAATTGTTTGATTATGCAGAAGCACCAAATTGATCTACCTCCGTGAGTCTTTAAGCTTATTTAATAAAGCTGATAAATAATATACATATAACTTTCTTTTCATTTATCCTAACAGTTTTATAGTGACATCCACATTGTGTGCTGTGACACTTGTTGATGAAGAATAATTTGCTTGTTAAAACCTGATAATATTCTGAAAACTTATTCTGAATTGTAGCTGAAACAAAGCCTCAAAGGAGTGTCTACATTCCACATGTAGGCCTACATTATTGAGATTTTTGACTGATAGCATGGATGGAACCTTTCCCAATTTTTTTTTATTTTTTTTTTTTCATATAGTTTTAAGCCCTGGACATACCACTGGGCAATTATTTGCCATACGATCACATTTCACATGCTTTGTTCAGCCCCGTGATCTGGAACCAAACAGACAGTATCACTAGATGAAATAAGGAGATCATGATATACATTTCAGGTTTTACCAATGCAAAATGACTTGAACAGAAGACAATTAGACAAAAAGAAAATCAATAAATATATCAATAAATAATAAATTACATAGAAAATTTTCTTGTCTTTGCAAGAAAGACACCAGACACACTGACAACACAGACCATTCATTCAAATTTCGCCTTCCATTGGGGAGGCAGAAATATTCCTCAAACACAGTATACATATTCTCTTTTGTGATCTAATTTTCGTTTGTCAAAATATTGCTCCATAGAGAAGTTACTGATATAAACAATCCTGTTCTAGATTATGATATACTGGATTATTATCATGCTCATGCCACTAACATGAACTCCAATCCAACCAGTGGGCAAGATCCATCATCGTTCTTCAGAATTCATATTATTGATCACTCATGGATTGGATTAAGTTCTCATAGTACTCATTTCTCATTTCATACTTTTGCAAATTCTTGTAACATGATCAGGTTCCAGTTCTATTAAGTACACGTATGAAAGGCGCGAACTGGTATGATGGATTTCGTCTTGTTGTGTATGACGAAAGAATGAAATATACTGAAGGCCATCAATATTTTCAATGAAGTGAGTTTTGATATTAAATATGTATACAACTGATTCCAACTTGCAGGTCATGGATTCCGCACTTCTGATATCAGATGCAACAGGACTGTTACACAATGGATGTACTGGATGAAATGGAAAAACCAAAACAGACTATTGATTGGTTCAGCTGTGTCAGAAAGGTGTGGAATGGCAGAGGTGGTGAAAATCAGAGCCAGTGATTGGCCGCAACACTCCCCCCCCCCACACACATTGGATATAAGCTGATTCCTCAGGAAATAAACATTACGCATGTAATGCCACCGGCAGAGTGATACATGTGTCATTCGGTCAGACATTTTCAAGGATGCCCAGTTCTAACTTAAAACAACCATGCCGGACTTCATTCCTTCTCTAAGGATTGGATCTAACTTTTACAAAACCTGCAGCTCCCAATAGCTCCTGGATCTATACCCCATAGATGAAGGGATCTAGTTTACCGGTGCTATGGCAAAAATATCATGTAGAAAGGGATTGTGTGGATAATATCCGATTCATGAAAGTTGAAGTCCTGCAGCATGCTCCACAAATATCATCAAAGGTCATAAAACTTTCTGGTCTGCACCAGTGTGGATGTATACTTGTTTTGTTTTGTTTACAAAATTATCTCCCTTGACCAAGAGAGGACTTGAATGTGCCTGAAATGATTTAGCTTCTAGAAACAAAGACATCATGTCCTGAGTAGAGGTAAAAACCGAACATATTTTGATTATTTTATTCAAATTTCAATTCCACTTCTGGAATATGTATATGTATAGAATACATACAGAATGAACTGCATACAGAATAACACAAAGAACAGGTATATGTATCTCATTACATTCTTAACCAAAGAGCCCGCACTGCGGTGGTCTAATGGTTAGAGCGTCGGCCTCGTAAGCGGTAGGTACTGGGTTCGATCCCAGGTCGGGTTATACCGAAGACTTGGAAAATGGAAATTGTTGCTCCTTCGCTTACGCTCAGCATTAAGAGGAGAGAACAAGGACTGGTTCGCTCGGTGTCACTATAATGTGACTGAGTGGGGTGTCATGTCTGCCTACGGCATGATATTTTAGTGGGACAGCACTATAAAATGGCAGCATTAGATCTGCTCTGTTACAAGTAGGTATCCCTGTCCCTGCCCCTCCCCTCCCTTCCCTTCCCCGTCGTGATATAGCGGAAAAAATGTTGAAAGCGACGTTAAACCATATTCACTCACTCACTCACTCACTCTTAACCAAAGATCAATACCTGGGTGATATTACAACAATACCATGGTGTTATATATTGTTATGATTGGCTTAACTTTAGCTGCTGAAGATATTTCTAATTTGAGTTTAATGGGCAATCATACTAAATTTATTTTCATAACTTCATTTATTTTGACAATAAGCAATATAATCGAGATTAGCAAGTGAAGTTTTACAACATAATATAATATGCATCATGGGTCTCCTTCAGTTTAGTGTAGACATATATACCCTTGAATATCTGTTACCATGATTCAGTCATAATATTGCCTGTATTAACATGAACTTTTTATTTGCTGGAATCCAGCCATTTGTTCCATATGGGCAATATTCTCATCAGCCATCACCATTCAATATGAATGTGATATATGTACAAGTCCACGGTAATTGATACATTATGGTGAAGGTGATCTGTAACACCAGTATACAAGATTATTCCGAGCTCATGGAATCATCACATGATGCTGAGACAGATCAGAACGGAGTGTCGGTAAAATCAGATGTGTTTTGTAGAGGATCCTGTCAATGAGGATGCTATACTGTACACACACAAAATATGACGTGCTGATGTGCAGGGCCTATATCACAAAATTACAAGCAAGTTGGTAAAACTAGGCACACAGGGTCTCGTTTCTGCCGCTAACATGTTGATTTGGGTGGGGGCGTCCTCTCGGGGGGAGGTGTGGGTGGGAAGGGGCCTAATGTCTCAAGCAGTATTCCAGGTTTTCCATCAATATACTATATTCTATACCCCAATATTTCAAGCACGTGAAATCAAACAAAAATTATTTGCGGGGAATGTGACTTCCACATCCCTAGCTAGACAGGCTAGTGGGGAACCCTCAATCTCAGGTTGATTACTATTGGTGAAGTTAACGTCCAACAAATGCAAAATTGAGCTTGGCATCCGGCCCTATGTTATTCAGTGATGTATTCCCCTATGGACCATGTTGCCTCGACGGAGGTCTTTGCGCTCATCCAGCGCTTGTTTACTCCGCGAATGATACGTCAAATTGAGTTGTTCCCCTTTGGTAGCTGGAATGTCATTTCTAATTTTCTCTCCTTTGAAAGTTTAACCATATCAGATATGTAAGATTGACAATTCTCTCTCATTTTGCTTCGAGACAGACAAGCCACATTCAGTAGTTCAACATAACTCCAATAGCTCCCTGTAGATAGAACCTAATTTCCCAAGTAATGAATCTTTATCCGTCCATAAACGGATCTGACGTGAACTAACAGGTGACTTCTCGTTATTGACAAGCTCCACCAGCATGACTATATCACCTGGAATTACCTCGTTTACACCGGTACAAGGCATAGGTAGCCTGCTTAAGGCATCAGCTGAAAAATTCTGGCTTCCAGATCTACACATGTAGTTCATGGTATAATTGTAAGCAGCCAGTGTTAGTGCCCATCTCTAAATTCTTCCAGATGCCATAGGTGATATAGCTTTACTTTCATTAAACGTAGCTTTACTTTCATTGAACAAAGGTTCGTGGTCTGACATGAGTGCAAAATGTTGACCGTACAGGCACTGGTGAAACACCAAAAATACAGCTTAATCCCTCTTTCTCTACCATATCGTAGTTTCGCTCAGCTTTGGATAGAGTGCGCGATGCAAAGGCAACAGGTGGTTCAGTTCCATCACAGTTAGTATGTGCCAACAATGCTGAAATACCCTATGCCGAGGCATCAACCATAAGTACAATTTCCCTGTTTTCCCTGAGTGTCAGAACATAACATCTCTTTGGCTTTAACAAATACATTTTCCTCATCACTTGACCAGTACCATTTGACATGTTTTCTTAGTAGCCTATTGAGAGGCTCTAGTAAGTTGAGCTATCAGGTAAGAAAGGTGAATAATGATTCAACATGCCCAGGAAGGACCTCAACTCAGTGGTATTGGTGGGTGGAGATGCTTCCTTGACAGCTTGTACCTTCTCCTCGGTTGGAGATATATCAGAAGCACTGATTTTGCAGCCTAAATACACTATTTCCTTTGCAAAAAACGCACATTTAGTCAGTTTTAACCTCAGTCTATGTATAGCGAGTCTTCTTAGTATTTCGTTCAGGTTGGCTCGGTGAATCTCCTCTGTATCACCTGTACACAAGATGTCATCCTGGAAAACCACAGTGTTGGGACGCTGGAAAATGTTGGGTGCTGACTTTACACCATAGGGAACCCGATTGTACGAAAATAAACCCTTGTACGTATTTAAGGTTGTATAGACTTTTGAGTCCTCGTCCAGTTCCATCTGTTGATACGCGTTGGACAAATCCGGTTTGGTGAAAGTTTTTCCACCTGCCAAGTTGGCGAATAAATCATCAATCTTGGGGACAGGATATCTGTCCAGCTGAGACACTTTATTCACAGTTACCTTGTAATCTCCACATATGCGGACACTTTCTCCATCAGACTTGATTACTGGAACAATAGGGCATGCCCACTCACTTAACTCTACTGGAGAAATTACTCCATCACGTTAGAGGCGATCAAGCTCTATTTCAATCTTCTCCTTTAACATACAGGGAACCGATCGAGCCTTGTGACAAATGGGCTTGGCCTCTTTATCCACATAAATTTTTGCTTTTAGATCAGTGTAGATCCCTAAGCCAGGCTCAAATACTTCTGGGAACTTGGACGTAATGTCATCAGCACTCACTCGATTGAGATATTGCAAGTTCAGCTGAATTTTTTAAAACCAATCCCTACCAAGTAATGTAGGGCCACGGCCTGCGACAATCAACAAAGGCAAAGATTTCTCGGTATCGCGATACCTCATGTCAACGTCTATCTTTCCCTTAATGTTCACATGTTGACCAGTATATGTTCGAAGGACTGCGTCAGTGGGATTCAGAACTTGTCGTTGGTCATTTGACCACAGTTGATTAAAGATGTCTTCACTCATGATTGACAAGCTTGCCCCAGTGTCAAGTTCCATAGATACAGGCATTTGGTCAATTTGTAGATCAACAAGTATAGGCTTGTTGCTAGATGAAGCCTTATAAAACAGAGTGTAAGCCTCTCCTACATCACTTCCTTGTTCATCACTCAACGTGGGACTTTCTGCAACATAGTTAGTCGGTTGCTGAGAAGAACGGCCCCGATGAGCTGACAGACGATACTGTTTCTTCGGGCCAGCTTTACCTTTGGATAGGCATCGACGTTTTAAATGACCCTTCAGATGACATGAATTGAAAGTTAAGTTTTTATTCTTACAGGCCGCCGCAGAATGAGATTCACCATATCGAAAACACTCAGCGCGGCGAGAGTTACTCGCCTGGGTGTATTTGCCCCCACAACTGTCCGAAGGCTCCCTGGTTTTTCATCTGATTAACAGATTGATCTGTTCCTGTATGCCCCGAAACTGATGTGACGCGTGACAAATGTTTGACATTTTTATCAGCACTTTGCATGGAGTTGGCGATTTCCACTGCACGTTTATAAATGAGGGCCGATTCTGCCAGTAAACGTCGCTGGAAGTGACCATCGTTGATGCCTACAACCAGACGATCACGTAACATATCCTCAATAGTAGCACCGTACTCGCAAGTTTCCGCCAGGCGTCTCAAATCCGCTATGTATTCCGACACGTCCTGCTCAGCTGCGCGAAAGTGATCATTGAACTTGCACCGGCTCACTTATAACACTGGCCTTCGGTTCATGGTGATCTTTGATAAGGTTCGTCAGTTCTTGGTAAGATTTCTCCGTGAGCTTAGCCGCTGCGCGCAAGTCTTTCATCAGACCATACACTTTCGACCCACAAACTGTAATCATAATGGCGCGCTTTTTAGAAGCGTCCGTCACGTCACTGGCCAAAAAAAAAAAAAAAAAATACTGGTCTATTCTTTTCACAAAATTGAGTCACTTGTCAACCTCTTCGTACTCCTTCAATACGCCAAAATGTGCCATTTTAAGTCCGAGTGGGTTTCAGTTCCGTTCCTCGTCGCCAGTTGTAATATATCGGCAAAACTTATTGGCAAAGTGGAGTGACAACACAACACGAGGTTTCCAGCTTAAATTCGGGCACAAGACAAAACTGTATTGTCTCTTAACAACTGATAATTACAAGACAGGGGCGGATAACTCTAATGGCAATGTGTCAACATCACACACATTACACGATCTTTGAAGCAGCATGGAACCAGACACCCTCCATTCACCCTATAAAATACTGACAACAGCACACAAGACACAGACAGGACGCTTACATGGTGCAATAAAGACATACTATATATATGCCAACTTACTCCATGCACAGACGTGGGACCATCTTCACTAGTTGCCTGGTTGTATTATTTAAATAATTTAGAGGGCAAAATGTACTTATGAAAGGATCGGATTGATGCAGTTTTCTCTCATTTCTGCTATAGTTTCTCTCAGCAATTCAGCAGTTCAATATATATCTCACCTTCTTTGGCACTATATCAGAAAATGTTCAGTTTCCATAGTATGAATGTGCAGTTTACCACTGGTATGAAAAGTCACACAATTTGTGTGTTTATCAGCTGAACTAATGCCTTGAATCAAGACAGATGTGTTGAGAAAACGTGTTGAAGCGGTAACCTCGGACTCGTGACGTCAAATGGAATAGAAAAGAACTATTATAGACTAAAATAAATTATTTATTGCTGATCTCAGCGCCCTACAAATAACAAACAATTGAGTTTACAATAGTGTTTACAACAGAAAACAGGTTTTGTTTTAAGATTGACAATGTACTTCCCAATCAATTATGAACAGACAGATCCCAGATTAATAATGATTCACCCATGCACTACTCCCGTCAAAAGACTAAACATTTAGCAGCAACATACTCAAACTATATTAATTAATGGTTTTCAAGCTATCTAAGCGCAAGTCACATTAACGGTGAGTTATTTTTCTTTACAAATTATGTACATTCAGTGCTTCATATATAATATTTTTCAAAGCACAAATTGACGTACGATTGTATGTCCCATCGATGTGAGACATCATATACTCTGTGAAAACAGTTGTGTACAGAATTGCACATAAAAAAAAAATGTGTATTAGAAGTGCACAATATGTGCAATTTTCCTACACAAAGTGTGTATCGCAGTGATTGTAGATGTTCAATTTTGTTACATTGCTGTGTTACTCTGGTACACAGTCTGCGTACCTTTGGTACACAGTTATACTGTGAAGGACTTCGTACAACACAGGAGTTAGTAGTAGCTTTGTGACGTTGTGGGCGTTGCAATAGAAATGTCACCAAGAACAATTGCTAGGATTGATCGGAATCGGACTCGTACACTGTAAGAATTGGCGATATGTTTAATGTCTCAAAACGAAACATGATTTTGTCCCAACTTTTGGTACATGCGAGTACGTACATATTTCATTTTGAAACGGCTTCATGTTTCAATTTGAAACACGTGTCATCCTCATATGTGTTAATGATGTCTTAATATGAGACATGTCGTCGTTAAACATGTCTCCGTTTGAAACATGTGACATTAGCTCTCTCGTTTCATCTATTTACAGGTAAGAGGATCCTGGGTAATAGTAATCATTGCGTCGATTAATTGCACGATTCTATTAGGAATGCTGCCAGATAGGTTTTATAACCGTCTTCAACGGAATGAGTTAATAAATACTGGTAAACAGTGCAATCAGCATGGTAGACAACCATGTCGTCATGTGTTTTCCGAAAGCAGAATGTGTGTCATACATCAAACATTATCTATTTTGAATATGCAACTAACCTAGACCATGAAGTTAGGCCTTTAGTTTGTCTGTGAATGAACCCATATTAGTGGCAGACGAACGAAATAGTTATCGGGTGTGAATGAACTAATAGCACGCAGCTGTTCCCTAATAGATATGTACTTTCATTTTGAATTTGACATTATTACTGGTGATATATGCACTGAATTATCTTGTGAAACAGGATTGGTTTAATGTTCTACTTTAAGATTGGATAATCATCATTACTAATTAGTTGATTAATTGAAATTAATCAGATACATCATTCATTCATTATTCGACCTGAATTAAATATAATTAGGCAGATAATTATTAAATATTACTGGTATTGAATTTATTCCACATTTGTACTGTTAGGTTGACATGGAATGGATTACACATTTCGATTTGATTTGAGTCAATATTTTTAATAACACAATAAAATACAGAACTATGCAAAGGTTAAGCGAGTGGCATTTTATTATGAAGTAATTACAGACATAGGAACTGAGATTTCACAACATTTTATTAGGAATAAAATATTCAATCAATGTGATTTCATTATTATTAAATAAGCATGTGATGTCATTATTATTAAATAAGCCAAGTCGTTCCTGAATAAATGACAAATGTTGCCAAGTCCATATGTTCGAGATTACAAATATACATGTATAAGTCTCTGCAGTCATTGGATTGATTATTCATTGTAAACCATTTCACTATTAATCCTCCTGATGAATTGATTTATTATTATTATTTCACCTTGTCACTGCTTCGTCGTTTCCCAAACCAGTAAATGTCAAATATACTCCCTACAAATATTTAGCACACAAAAGTAAGGACAAATTCATCTCTGGTGTATGTAATGAGGTCATTCATAATGATATTTGTGTTTCATGTAACTAGTTCCATCAAAAGGAGAACAGGTATTTGCAATTTCTCATATCATAATTAATAATGAGTTTTCATTTGATCATGTATCTATATTTATTTGTACCGACTGTGTTATACATTCATGTAGCAACTCAACCTGTAACCACCTCGGTCATCTATACGCGGTAAGACTGAGCCTGGGATCGTGTGTATCCATTCTCAGCCTACTTTCGGCAACTGCAAGAGGGAATTTCCAGAAATCAAAACCACGTGACTTCGTCAACAAATCAGCTAAAGTCTACCGACGTAACCCCAACGTAAATCGCCATTTTCGAGTCATGTGAAGAACTACTTGTTCAAAATTTCAGATCCACCACACCTCTTGGATGATACGAAAGTTATACATACCTATATATTTTGTAAGCCCACGCAATATCTGTTTCAAAAGTGGTATGAAAACCTGTAATTTCTCAGATTTCTCGAGTCTGTTCTCAGCCGGATGAAGGCCGAACAGAATCCGGTAAAGAGACTCGCGAGCCATCTTATGGATGGCGAAGTGCACGCAAATCTTATGGATGGCGAAGTGTACGCAAATGGTAGCAACTCTGAAAAGTTGATTGTTAAGAAAAGAAAAGAGTTATAGAAAAAGTTATTGGGAATTCTGAACAAAAGATAATAGCCTACTCTAAAAGTTATCATTCATTTCGGGTAGGGTTACCTGAAACCCTGACCTTTTTATTGATGGCTCGAGTGCACTCCCGAACTTCAACACACATCCTGTTACACCTGATAATCTATAATGCACGAACCAGGACGTGAAACATGTACGGTCCGTGTAACCTTGCACAGTTCAATTTTCGTTTTTGGTTTCTCAAAATCAAAAATTGAAATTTGACCGTCAATTTTCAATTTTCGTTTTTTGTTCTGTAATCTCAAAATCAAAAATTGAAATTTGACCGTCAATTTTCAATTTTCGTTTTTTGTTTTTGTGTTCTGAAAATCAAAAATTGAAATTTGACCGTCAATTTTCAATTTTTGATTCTGGGATTACAAAAACATAACACGCAAAAATGAAAATCAAATATTGAAAATTGGCTCAACTTGTCCGTTTTCGTTTTTTGATTTTAACTTTGACGTATCAATGTTAAGTTCGCATGCGGACGGGTTATCATGTCACTTCCGGTATGACGAGTAGAATAGAAAACGCAAATCGTGTCGTATAAGAGGCGTGGAGCGTGAGAGGCATGTGGCCCACCAGGCCATCCTCGAGAGCCAGTGTATTGATCGATTTGTTACGGTATCTATACATTGCCTTGGTTAGTTGCAGCCGGTAGTTCTGGATAAAACAAAGATCAAGGGGTATCCTCTAAGTCAAACCAATTATTGAACAGGTTCACCTAGCGCATTACTCCAATCCACTAGCTGGACGGTTTGAGATAGATGTGACATCGCTGGCATAACTTTGATGTCAGGCTGAAATCGACATCGAGAGTCAAGGCAAAAACCGCCGGCTTGGGATACCGACATGCTAATGCAAAATAACCTCGGGGGATGAAATGTTCGAGATTGAGGCAACGACTCAAGAACTCACTCGAATCACCAAAAATGTCTGGACTTGTGAAGATGCACCAGACAGGTCTGGATATGTGGCATCCCGCTGTTCTCCATGGTTATTGGCATTGAGGCCCAAGCCAATCAGAACGCAGTCTTAAATTTTCTCATTTCTAAAAATAGATGTTTAGAGCGCTACAAAAGTGAACAGCATTCATGCAGACAACCGCTATTTGCTATTGATTTGAAATATAGTATTTATAAAGATACCAACAAAGATTTAATACCAATAAGAGTAAGCATCGCGGTGATGAACCGCGAAATCCGTACATGGCAAGCGGCCCGTAAACCACCATTTCAAACAAGCACACAATCGCCACGTTTAATGACAGACGTCTGAATGCTTCAACGCTTCAGGTCCAATCTTCATTCTTTATTTTTGGGACCTGGATCGTTGGAGCGTTCAGATGCCCGTCAACGTTCAGCGTCAAAAACGCGTCAACGCTTTAAGTGTGGGTGTCAAACGCTTCAACGCATCAACGCGGAAAGTTCCTTTGGGGGTTATGATTAGGGTACCCACGTATTTATTAGACTCCCATACTTTAATGAAACTCCCATGTGTATCAACCCCGTTGTTCTCCATATAATGCTTCACACCTGCTGCACGATTGCCTACTCGCTTCTGCATATGCGCAGTTGGCCCATTATATTCTAGCTCGAATGCCTGGCTCTAGGGATCTATAGTGTAGTGAAACTCCCACATCGTGGGTGGTTGGGTGGGTTCAGGTTCCTGTTGCTTCAATGCATTTTGCTGAGAAGCAACAAGAACTTGATAATGTGGTGTCTAGCACTGTAATATCACTTATCTTTACTGCACTATGTAAGCGTCCTATCTGTGTCTTGTGTGCTGTTCTCTGTGTTTTATAGGGTGGATGGAGGGTGTCTGGTTCCGTGTTGCTTCAAAGGTTTCTTCTTTGAAGTAGCAGGAACACAACTGGGCTGGGTGGTGCTTAGTTGGTTCGTCGTGATATAGCTGAAATATTGTTGAAAGCGACGTTAAATTCTATTCACTCACTCACTCTTTCCCACTACTGTGATGCTCCACACCTGTCTAAACAATCCGATTTGCGCTTTCCATACTACTCCGAGGACCGAAAGTGAAAAGTGTCTTGCGCGTGCGCAGTTAACATTGACGAGTCAAAGTTAAAATCAAAAAATGAGAAACGGACAAGTCGAGGCAATTTTCAATATTTGATTTTCATTTTTGTGCGAAGTAAAACGAAAAACGAAAATTGAACGTCAAATTTCAATTTCTGATTTTGAGAAACCGAAAACGAAAAACGAAAATTGAAAATTGACGGTCAAATTTCAATTTTTGATTTTTAGGAACCAAAAGCAAAAAAACGAAAATTGAATTGTGCAAGGTTACACGGACCATGTAACTCAGTGACATCGATACCAGTTTCCCCGTATACGCTACAATACAGTACGAAAACTTTTTAACTCCAAAATGTTCGCTGACCTGCATTTCGAATCTGAAGGCACTTTTATGACTAAGTCTGCCTGTGTCTATGCCAAACGTTCGGCGGTGAAAGGCTGCTCATTGTATAACAATGGCGTTCTCCGTAATAAAGTTCCTCACCCAACCGAGTAAATCGTAATATACAAGTAGTAGGTAAAGGGCAAATTGACGCTTATTGACCTCAGAAATTTGCATATGACCTCTGTGACGTCACAGCGACAGCCAATCAGAATCGAGTATTCTGTCACTGTGGGTGGTGGTGGTGGGTTTAAAATGGCGGCCTGTGGGAGGTGGTGGTGGGGTTAAAATGGCGGCCTGTGGGTGGTGGTGGTGGGTTTAAAATGGCGGCCTGTGGGTGGTGGTGGTGGGTTTAAAATGGCGGCCTGTGGCACAGGTGGTGGTGGGTTTAAAATGGCGGCCTGTAGGTGGTGGTGGTGGTGGGTTTAAATGGCGGCCTGTGGGAGGTGGTGGTGGGTTTAAAATGCGGCCTGTGGGTGGTGGTGGGTGGTTTTAAAATGGCAGAAGCCTGTGGGAGGTGGTGGTGGGTTTAAAATGGCGGCCTGTGGGAGGTGGTGGTGGGTTTAAAATGGCGGCCTGTGGTTGGTGGGTGGTGGGTTTAAAATGGCGACCTGGGAGGTGGTGGTGGAGTTTAAAATGGCGGCCTGTGGGGAGGTGGTGGTGGGTTTAAAATGGCGGCCTGGGGAGGTGGTGGTGGGTTTAAAATGGCGGCCTGTGGTTGGTGGTGGTGGGTTTAAAATGGCGGCCTGTGGGAGGTGGTGGTGGGTTTAAAATGGCGGCCTGTGGGTGGTGGTGGTGGTGGGGGGTTTAAAATGGCGGCCTGTGGGTGGTGGTGGTGGGTTTAAAATGGCGGCCTGTGGGAGGTGGTGGTGGGTTTAAAATGGCGGCCTGTGGGAGGTGGTGGTGGGTTTAAAATGGCGGCCTGTGTTTGGTGGTGGTGGGTTTAAAATGGCGACCTATGGGAGGTGGTGGTGGGTTTAAAATGGCGGCCTGTGGGAGGTGGTGGTGGGTTTAAAATGGCGGCCTGTGGGTGGTGGCGGTGGGTTTAAAATGGCGGATTGTAGAAAAACGTATAAAAGGAGGCGATTTTTAGGGGTGGGGTGTATTCATTGCACTACCTGCCTGACTGACTAATAATTTAAACTATCCGGTAAGCCACACCTGTACATTAATGGTTGTAGCTCAGACTCCGACACCTGCCCTTAGTTATCAAACTGCGGGTAAATTCTGTAGAAATATATTTACAGAAACAGAGTTTCGGGTTGTTTTTTTAATTCATAATATACGAATTAGCGATTAACCCTCGTCAGGGAGTCTCAACGCAGATCATAACATGTCATCAACATGATCAGATCTTCTCAGTATTTTACTGATGGCATATGTTTATATACACCACAAAAATCCAGTCAATTCCCATATAGGAATTACTAGCCATCATTCTCCAAGAAGTAACTTGTGACTAGCATAGTTTACTTCATTGTAATAGGAGAATCGTTCCGCTATGCGGGTATCCCTCAGTATGTCTGTTTCTGAATTTATTCTCAGTTAACCCGTAATCGTGGGTTTCCAAACATGCTATCTGGTGTGCTGACAATCTGTGTAAGTACTGAATATATTTCATATATTTCAGTTACTTCTTGTAGCTTTGTTATTAATTTGACGGGCTATTGCCCTGTATTGTGTACATGTCAAATTTGTCGATTTTACGACAGTCGGCTTTCGCCTTAGCAGAAAATCATCCGCTGGGCATTATAAATGCCAGATATCATAGATATCTCAGATATACAGTAGCGTATATCATTTCGCTCCGTGTACGATTGTACACTCTTTCGGAGACCGTAGAGGTCTGGGGCTCACAGACGCTGACACTGTTAAATAGTATAACAGCGCTTATGTCTATTGGCCGTAAATCGGGAAATCCGATTGGCCGCAGTGCCGACAGTCTATAGGCTGGAATTGGCGGGCATGTCAGTCCTTTGTTGGCTTGAATCCTCTCAAGCTCACAGGGCTGAACTTGCATATATTTTGTGTACGGTATGACCGTATACTATACGCCCCCTCTTTTTAGGTCCCTTTAGCGTAATGTCTGAGAAGAAAATGATATATTTTCTAGGTATAACAAAACGTTTCGGTGACTGTGAAAATCCTGATATATATACTTTTCAATATTTTAAATATCAAAAACCAGGAATATCAACAACTCCATCGGGGTGTGATATATAAGTCGTAATAACCGATTTATTCGGTATATACAGTAGTCAGGGAAGACCTAGACATGCATTTTGTAAATACATATAGCAGTCAGGTATTATATCTGAAGTTATATCAGATACGCAGTGTAGAGTTTGATAACTCGGATGCTATAGATCCGTAAGTGTGTATGTACACTGTTGTACACGAACAGCACGGATACCGTGTAATGGTATCTCTTCGCATCGATCATAAATTTTGATCTACGAGGCAAGCGTAATAATTTGCCACGTATCAAAACACTCTTGCGGTACGTTTGTACCTATTATAGAGTCGACAACGAGGTCTAAGACAACAGAGGAATATATCTCTGTTTAGAGTGGTATCGCAAATCTCGAGCGATATGTTGGAATTCTAAACGTCCAACTGGACGCAATAACACAGTGGCTGTCGGCCAATAATTCATATGTGTGTTAGAATTCTACATCTGTTCAGCTCTAGCTGGACTAAATGCGTGTGATCGGCACAATTAGTGCCCCTCATTTGTCGACCTCATATTATTATTATAATAATATCAAGGGAGATTTTTGATATAGTTTCCTTGTGAAACAAAGTATGGCTGTGTAGCTACCAGGTACATCAAAGCCTGTGAGGGGGCACAGCGCCGGCTAAAACCGATAATAGTTTATCCAGCTGCTGCCCTTAATGCGAAGCAAACACAGGGTTTTAACCCAGAACTCAGTGTGTGTTTACCATAAACAGTATGCTCAACTGTTATCATGTCAAAGTGTTATATCAATTGACAGCGGTCAAGGTTGTATCCGATTACAGATACACCCATCGGCGGTGACAAATACTTTAGTTTGTCTGATTTGACGGGCTTTGGCCATGTGTGTCAAATGTGTCGAATTAGCGACTAGCGGTTTTTCGTCTTTGCAGAGAATTTTTCTG
>JAVTVY010010458.1:0-47708 GCA_036873755.1 Hanleya hanleyi | reverse complement strand
GCAATCCACACAGGTTTGTGTGAACTCCTGAAAAACACATCCCATGGCACCGACTTTCAATGGGCTTCTGGTACTGGCTGTATTAAACAACTGTATGAAGTTTCATTGTTGTGAGTGAAGGACTTTTTGAGATAATGTGTTTACAAGGATATGGACCAACAGACATGTATAAAGGGGCAGAACTCCTGAAAAACATATCCGATTACACCGACTTTCAATAGGCTTCTGGTACTGGCTGTATTAAACAACTGTATGAAGTTTCATTGTTGTGAGTGAAGGACTTTTTGAGATAATGTGTTTACAAGGATAAAAACAGACAGACATGCATAAAGGGGCATAACTCCTGAAAAACACATCCAATGGCACCGACTTTCAATAGGCTTCTGGTACTGGTTGTATTAAACAACTGTATGAAGTTTCATTGTTGTGAGTGAGATAATGTGTTTACAAGGATATGGACCAACAGACATGTATAAAGGGGCATAACTCCTGAAAACACATCCGATTACACCGACTTTGAATAGGCTTCTGGTACTAGCTGCATTAAACAACTGTATGAAGTTTCATTGTTGTGAGTGAAGGACTTTTTGAGATAATGTGTTTACAAGGATAAAAACAGCCAGACATGTATAAAGGGGCATAACTCCTGAAACACACATCCAATGGCACCGACTTTCAATAGGCTTCTGGTACTGGCTGTATTAAACAACTGTATGAAGTTTCATTGTTGTAAGTGAAGGACTTTTTGAGATAATGTGTTTACAATGATATGATGGACAGACGGACAGACGGACGGACGGACGGACAGACGGACGACGGAGGCAACGACAATACCGCTCGGGCAGAATCTGCCCGAGGGGTAATAAACTATAATTTGAACCATCTCTTGTTAATATGCATGTACAGATTGACAGCCCTTATTAATTACTAGAGACTGTCTGAGAGTGAACATTATTGAACTTTAATGATGTGATTCAGGTGTTACAATACACACTCCACAAATGTTGTAACTCGCATGGGAATATACAATTATGGGAGTACAGTCATGTTCCCCCCCTGTCATGTTCCCCCCCCTGTCCCATTTCCCCCCCCCTGTCATGTTCCCCCCCTGCCTGGACATATTCCCCCCCTGTCATATTCCCCCCCTTTTTATATTTACTTGTCCATATAGCTGTTGTGGGTTAAATATTTAGGTAATTTTTTCTTCCAGTAAAATAATGCCAATTTTTATTTATCATAAACTGTTACAGGAAAAGACAAATGTTGACAATTATGAAACATGCGAGTTACAACATTTGTAGGTTTCCATCAATTCTGATGCGGATTGCCAAAAAAATTATACCTATATTATCTTAAAATGACAAGTCTTATCCAAACTTCATGTCATGTAGAAGTATTCAATGTAGGTAAATACCCACTTTATCACCATACTTTATTCATTTGTGCACAGTTTACTACATGTAGTTCTTGCCAGATAAGCAGATTATGTATTGTTTTCATCAATTAGAGTGTGTATTGTATCACCTGAATCACACCATTTGTAGATCGCTGTCAGGTTATCGCTTAACAATTTCTGAAAATGACAGCATTTTAATATCCGTCCTACTGGCTTACCTATTCATAAATGTGTATAGGCTAAGATCACATTACGCCTTGTATATATACATGTACTGTGCGTATGGAACTGTTTGTAACTTTGTCCACTGCTGAAGATGCTATAACTAATAGCGAACTATACAGAATGAAATTTGTCATCTCTACTCGGAGTTGATTTTCTTCTCTATTATTGGAAAATCATCAGTGGTTCCAATGGATTACTTCAATTAGATATACTTATAAAAATTTCCCAGGTGGGATGTGCCATATAGCAGGTATGTAGAAGTTCCACTTCAAAAATCTTTCTACTTTTTCAGTTCAAAAAATAATTTTCAACATTTGTAACTATGCTGTCAAAATGCAATGGTATGTGCAATTTCACATCTTCAGTTTCAAATAAATTCTGGGGACTTCCCCATAAAACAAAAAATTGTGCATTAACTGAGTGATAATTTGTGATTTTATTCATTGAAAATTGGCCAGAATGCATCCCCAGAAATCTGAAAGCCCAGGGCTATGTCAGTAATGGAGAGAGAAATAGCACTGATTTTGGAAATGAAGTGTTTACTTTGTTGACACAAAGTCTACTAGCCCACTTATGTAAAGTGCATTATGCAATAAGTCAACAATTACAGGTCTTATTACCTGAATGGTCAACATACAGTTCTATAATATAAGGCCTGAAAGGTAAAGCAGAATATATCAGTGTTACAGTATGTCTGTTTGACAAAAATGGTCAGACTTCAAGCTCACTTGAATCCTTTCTCCATACTGACCAGACACTCATGGCAGCATATTTTCTCTGACTGCATTTTAGTTATGTGTGTAAGCAGGGGTTGATGTAGCCTTGATTTAGATATATTTAGCTGACTTTACCCTGAGCCACATGATTATGCCAGCACTAACAGCACCAATGTCCTTACAATCCATTTTTAAAACATAATGTTAATAAAATTAGTAATTGTAAAAAAGAATGTATAATGAGATATAAATCAAGCATTGTGTTGATGGGCTGCAAAATCCGTATGAGAGGTGGGCCTTCAATTTCAATCAATCAAAAAAAAAACTTTCAGTCCTTTGAAATCCTTTGTCTGTCTGACAATAATAAACTTCATGAACAGTTCAAACACCAATAAGTTTACTGTCTATAGTTCCACCCAATGATGAACAATATCACGAACCTATATGATGAAGCAAACTCCTCAGATGTGGCCTGGGGAATCTATAGATATTGGACTCAAGTCATGAGAATTTCATATATTTAAAAAAATGGCCATTTGGCCCTACATGGGATGTGAATTATAACATTGGGAATGTAATATTGAGGTTCAGCAAAATAGAATTACTTTTCCCTGATTAAGAAGCAAATTTTCATTTTTGTGAATACAAAATCTTATTTTGAGATGCAAAAATGCGTCTCCATGATTCGCCAACACCACCAAAATCTTGTCAGTTCTTTGCCTATCTTGCAAGATCATTATACCCAAATTTCATGAAAAGCAACACGTTGTTCAGAAGATATGATGTTACACATGTTTACCTGCATTCATGTCTATAGCGCCATCTAGTGATGACCAAATGCCATGAAAAACAAGCGGGTGAAATCTAAAGTCCTAGGGAGATGGCACATGAAAGTTTAATGGAAAAAACTTTAATCGTGATAATGGTTATTGAGGTTTTGACGTTAAGTCAGATAAATGAGATTTTTCATTTAAATGGCAATTTGATTCGCACGGAAAGGGAATTATCATGTCGGCAATCCTATATTTATGCTTGGCAACCTAGAATAGAACAGTTTTTAAATATTTCTCCAAGCGAATTTGTGAATTTCATTTGACAAAAAACTTTTTTTTTTTGAGATGCAAAAAACTTGCCTTTATAATTATGCCACCTACACCAAAACCTTTTCAGCACATTGACTATCCTTCAAGACCATTGTAATAAAATTTCAAAGAAATCAGACAAGCAGGGTGCGAAATAGCCCTTTTCCTGGTTGCCCGGGGCAACCTAAATTTCCTTTGGGCAACCAAATTCTGTCCAAATTGCAATGCATTTGGATGTGTTGGTTGCCCGTGCTTGCCGATGGGCAACTAGAATTTGTTTGTCTATTTCATACCCTGGACAAGCCGTTCAGACGAAATCGTCAGAGAAAGGTTTACCTATGCTCTGACTATAATGCCACCTAGTGGTGAGCAGCGGGTATCGAAACACAACCAGACAAATTTCCCAGGCCTAAAGAGATAGTACACCAAGTCTGACCCGAAAATATTTAACGGTTTCAGAGATATTCACGTTTAAAGTCGCGGCGGCGGTGGCGGCGGCGGATCCGGCGGAGCCGTTTCTCATGAAAACATAAGAGCATCCACTTTGTGGAAATGCTCTAATTGGTCTTGAAGAATACACATGAATGAAGTAATAAACACAGACTGTCATGGGTGTCCTTAAAGTGATAGTAAACCCTCCGACGAAGTGAAGGTCAAATGAAAGACAAATTGCAACTGTATCCAAATATATTTTTACTTCATTTATGCGATTTTTTTCTAACCGGGTAAAAAGTACTTACCTTTTGTACCAAGTCAATTTGAATCTTGCATTTAATTTCCTTGATTTTTGTGAAACATGCACATTGGAACAGTGGGTCTGTGTTGAAACTCATATACACACCTTAAGTTTGAGGTAAGTATTAGAAAGTGCATACAAAGTTTAAAATATATGTATTAAGGCAGCGTGACATCACCAGACCTAGATATGATCACAACAGACCACCATAGAATCTCATGCTTTATTTGCAGTTTACTCTGTGTAATAAAATCGGAAAAAATATTTTCAGAGACTGTTTCCAACATTTGGTCTTTCATTTGATGTCAACTTTACTTGAGGGTTTACGATCACTTTAAAAATTAATGAACAAGAAATCCATAGATTAAGGTGTCTCACATTTTGAACCAACTGCTCCGTGGATATATAGGACAGTGACAAAATCCATCAACTGGGAAGTGTGTAATGATGAACTTGGGAAAATTTATTGGCAGGGCCATGGACCACCAAGTGCGTCACACAGAGGACAAGACAAGACAAGGGCCATGAACAACCACCAAGTGCGTCACACAGAGGACAAGACAAGGGCCATGAACAACCACCAAGTGCGTCACACAGAGGACAAGAGTCTAGACAAGGGCCACGAACCACCAAGTGCATCACACAGAGAGTCTTCACACAATCTCGAAACCAGAGCTATCTGGTCCTGTCCTCCCTGCTAGGCTCTGGGACGGGGGCTCAGCCGTACGATCGGCCATTGGCTGGCACACAAAACCCTAGAATTCAGAACATAACGAGGGTATCTCTGTGGAGATCGTGGGGAGGCCCTGACTTCATGGATGATATGAGCGCGTCTGTGAGACGACATACTCTTTATGCATTCTTGCAAAATATTTTACGTTATGACGCTGGCCATGCATATAACTCATGACTGACGTTCTGCAAGTTATCGATATGTTCCAATGGAACCGGAAGAGGACACGTGAACAAATTTTTCAATGTATTATGGGACCCACTTTCAGTGAGCGTCATCCCAGGGGTTCAACCTGTAACCATCCGAGTCATCTATACGCGGTAAGACTGACCCTGGGATCGTGTGTATCCATTCTCAGCCTACATTCGGCAGCTGCAAGAGGGAATTTCCTGAAATCCCCATGTGACTCCGTCAGCCAATCAGCTAAAGTCTACCGACGTAACCCCAACGTAACCCGCCATTTTCGAGTCATGTGCCGTCCTACTTGTTCAGAATTACAGATCTACAATGCCTCTTGGGTGATACGAAAGTTATTCATACCTATATCTTTTGTAAGCCCAGACAATATCTGTTTCCCAAGTGGTATGAAAACCTGTAATTTATCAGATTTATCCAATCTGTTCTCTGCCGGATGAAGGCCGAACAGAATCAAGTATAGGCACTCACAAGGACCAACAGTTAAATTGCAGATAATGGAAAAAAATCTCACCAGTAGGAAGAATGGTACGCTGATAAACAGCTTGTATCACTGACGTCCCTGCTCTCCTTGTTCTCCCGCTGATTCACATCGCATATTTCGCGCCTCTTGGCCGTAAGGGGGCGCTCTGCACAGGTCAACCACCAATGACCAATGAATATCACTCTTACGGAAGAGTCTTGTTCCGCTTTGTTTATCATGGCAACCAACATCGGGCATCCGCCACCTTTTCTCTCGGTGGGTGAGAGGTCTTTCGGCCAGTCACCATTAAATTTTTCCATCAAATTTACGGCGTTAAGCTGCCAAGATTAGTCTCTCGGTAACAGCAATAAATTACCCAGCGTATATGACATCTAATGAGTGATAACTTTGTGGGAAAACGCGAGAAACTAGTGAACTATTTGTTCACAATCAACTGTGAATTAAAGCAATATGAGTTGTCTCCCTCTTCAAACGTTCATATGTCGTTAACGGCAAAACTAACAATAAACGGACTTTAATTACTTTAATTTCTGAGTTAAGAGTGACCAGATTTTTGAATAACTTCCTCCATTGTTTTGTAAGGTTCGTCAACTGATTGCAAACATTTGATCACCGATACCTTCAAATAATTAACAAATAATTCCCTGTAAATGTTGTCAATATCCCACTGATAACACCACGCTCTATCATCATGAGTATATAAGGAGATCAAGCTGCCTACATTGGTAATGTAAAAACACCGTTCAATTGTTTCAGATTTTGAATTGAATGTTGACTGCTAATAAAGTCGGGGAAAAGTTCCTTTGAGAGATGCGGTAAAAGGGGTTGTCGATGTCAAAATATTGGCATGGCTCCCACATTACGTGAGAGTCGTGATCTCACTATTAGGCCCGACTGTTTAGAATGTGAGTGTGGCGTAATTTCGATCACGTGAGGTAGTTAGCCAATCGTGGTTAGTATGAGGAATCTGGTTACCTCCGAGCTATTACGGCAGAGCGATTGGGTATCCAGATAAAGCGCCCCCTTACGGCCAAGAGGCACGAACTAGACGATGTGAATCAGCGGGAGAACAAGGAGAGTAGGGACGTCAGTGATACAAGCTGAATAGTATGAGCGTAGAAGAATGGGTGTAGCAGATCATCGTCAGAAATATTAAATCTCAGGTAGTATTATAAAGTCTTTTTTGTGGGAGCCAGACGTCACCAACCTGCTACAGCTGATCAATGGTCACTTCCGTTATTTGAAAAACTTTGCCACCTGGTGATTTCACTATAGAAACAGGGGAGATTACTTTAATTTCTTTTGTCTTTTGTCAGGAGTAATCAGTGTTTCACAGAAATCACAGCACCCACGTGGCTTTGTTGTCATTTATCAAACAATAGATCGACAGGTCTCGGAAAACCTGATGCAGCCATGCCGCCATTTTGATTTGATCTTCTAACGTCGCGCTGGGTGACGGCATGCAAGCAACTTCTTCGAGAATTTCCGAGATGAACGGAAATAATGAACTGTTCTACTCTCATTACTTCATAAAATTGTTTTAGAAATTGGCCATTTGTGGGAAAGAATTTTGCATTATCTCTTTCAGTAATTATCAATACTATCAAAGTAGTATTGTGTGGTCAAACAGCTTGACTAAGCATTCTGAATTACCGATAGTACAACTCCACAGTTATACATCGGGTTTTGCTGTTTCGCGAGTATTTAGCTGGCCATTGGTGACGTCATTGAGACTGCTAATCCGCTGGTCATTTTAACCAACTCAGGTGTCGTGAGCTGCGTAGTTCAACAAGCTGAACCCTACTGACATTTAATTTTGTGATATTGATTATGTAGGGTTCAGCCGTTGAACCAAAATTTCCTATCGCAAAATTTTCGCCTCCCGACCTGGATAACAGCGGGTGGATTTGCGCTCATAACAATGGATAATGCTTACCGCTTTGTACTCGTTTGGATAGAATAGGTATTTGCCTACTTTCCTGGTCATTTATTTTCTCCGTCCAGCTCCTTTAATTTCCATAAACGGCAATAGAAAAAAAATCATCGCCGTCGATCTTCCAAAAACGAAATCCACCGCCATTTTGAAATGTCACTATGGTGGCACGAGACTAATTTGTAAATTCGGGATTGTAGACAGGAAGGTGGGAAACGGCTCATTCACTAGGCTGTCACATTATGATCTGCATTTAAATGTAAAATTGTAACTATCGGTATCAAGCATAATAGAAGGCACATACTGAAAAATGTAATTCACTGGACTTTTCATCTCCCTACGCGACTGGCTCGACTGAGCGGATTCAGTTTTTCCGACTCTTGTAATCCTGAATTTAGAATAACCTCACGTGAGAGAATCAGGGTCACGCGAGAGTGTTCGAAAATGGCGGTGGATTTCGTGTTTGGAAGATCGCCCGCGATGATATTTTTTTCTTTTGCCATTTATGGAAATGAAAGGAGCTGGACAGAGAAAATAAATGGCCAGGGAAGTAGGCAAATACGTATTCTATCCAAACGAGCACAAAGCGGTAGGTATTATTGCTTTTTTATGAGCGCAAATCCACCCACTGTTACCCAGGTCGGGAGGCGAAAATTTTGCGATAGGAAATTTCGGTTCAACGGCTGAACCCTACATAATCAATATCACAAAATTAAATGTCAGTAAGGTTCAGCTTGTTGAACTATAGTCGCGGACGATCTTCCAAAAACGAAATCCGCCGCCATTTTGAAATGTCACTATGGTGGCACGAGACTAATTTGTAAATTCGGGATTGTAGACAGGAAGGTCGGAAACGGCTCATTCATAAGGCTGTCACATTATCTGCATTTAAATGTAAAATTGTAACTATCGATATCAAGCATAAGGGAAGGCACATACTGAGAAAGGTAATTCATGGGATTTTTCATCTCCCTAAGCGACTGGGTCGACTGAGCGGATTCAGTTTTTCCGACTCTTGTAATCCTGAATTTAGAATAACCTCACGTGAGAGAATCAGGGTCACGTGACAGTGTTCGAAAATGGCGGCGGATTTCGTGTTTGGAAGATCGTCCGCGATAATTTTTTATTTTTTTTGTCGTTTATGGAAATGAAAGGAGCTGCCAGGACAGAGAAAATAAATGGCCAGGGAAGTAGGCAAATACGTATTCTATCCAAAGGAGCACAAAGCGGTCGGTATTATTGTTTTTTTATGAGCGCAAATCCACCCGCTGTTACCCAGGTCGGGAGGCGAAAATTTTGCGATAGGAAATTTCGGTTCAACGGCTGAACCCTGCATTGTCAATATCACAAAATTAAATGTCAGCAGGGTTCAGCTTGTTGAACTAGTTGAACTAGTGAGCTGCGCAGACCTGTTTTTGGAGTACCTATCAAGTAAAGTACCGGATATCGCTCCGCGATAATGGAGACACACGATTCGCAAGCCATCTTATGGATGGCGAAGTGTACGCAAATGCCCAGGGGTTGAGTCTTCACAAATGCTACATCATATACATGACTGTGCATGTTGTTGTTGTTGTTGTTGTTGGACAGTTCGACAAATAAAATAATCGGACTAATCGTCAAGAAAACTAAGCTAGAGGTTCACTGGACGCACATGCAACTCAAGTATTCACCTAGAATAGAAAATACTGGTGTCGATAACAACAAATCTTATTGAGAATACTTACAATAACGTATAATAAATTCTTTAGAAATTCACAAATCCGTTTCTAATGTCAGTCATGCCCACGACATGCGTACAAAAGCACCAACCTCCCCACAGCGCATGCTCCATTTCGCAGGCTCCAATAACATCCCTGTCTCCAATAGCGGAAGTTGACCTTTACTACGTTGCTATGACGTATAGGGGAAACCAACCAACGCACGGTTCAGTTTGAATCCGACCAAACGACTCCTTTAGTGTTGCACATGAGCGAACTACTTTTCATATGCTCTGTCCAGATAAACAGGGAAAATTATCTCCAGATAATTCTTTTTAACGCTAGGTCAACGGAGGTATTATGCAGACTTGAAAAGTAATCAAAATTTTCGTTAAACATCTATTTTACTATATATGATGTCACTTCCGGCGATGTGCGCGAAGGCCCCGAATCCGGTCCAAAAATCTGACTGGTGGCTGGGGTGTTATTAGACCCCCAGCGAGGTGGTTGACAAAAGCACCTGTCTGTGCTTCCGTTTCGGAAATCGTAGTTCTTCCCAATAAAAGTTCCGGCGGGAACTAACCACAGTTTAGTATGGAACCGTGAAGGGGACATAGTTAATATTTTTTAATTTCCCCCGAGATAATATCTGGGGGAAACTTCGCCATTGATCAATTATCTAGGGGGAAAATAATTTACACCGAGATAATTATCTGGAAGGAAATTCGCTATTGGTCAATTATCTCGAATGAAATTATCTCGGGGGAAATTAATTTTCCCCGAGAAAATATTATCTAGAGGGAATTTCGCGATTGGTCAATTATCTCGGGGTAATTTATTTTCCCCCGAGATGATTGACCAATGGCGAATTTCCCCCTAGATAATTATCTGGGGGGATATTATCTCGGGGAAAATTAATTTCCCCCGAGATAATTTCACCCGAGATAATTGTCCAATCGCTAATTTTCCCAGATAATTTTGACCAATGGCGAATTTCCCCCCTGGATAATACCTCGGGGGATATTATCTCAGGAGATTAAATAAGTATTAACTATTTCCCCTCCACGGTTCCGTAGTTTAGCATTGCCCTTGTGCGATTTCGAAAATGCGCTGAGCAATTACACGGTCTTTATCCAAACAGATCTCTACCAGTACAAACGATCTTTTCCCGTAATGGAACTATCTCTACCGGTTCGTGGAGCGATAAATGGCTAGACGTTTGAGAGTAGCATGTCCGTTCAAGGCAAAATAGTCGATTTGGGTTGTTCAAGAAGAGTGAATTAGGTTGTGCACCATCTCACCTTTCACGTTTCACTTCAGCTTCACATTTTCAAGTTAAATACTACACTAACGTTCTGTCATAGTAGTGTTAGACTTGGGTAAGCGAAGATGGTTTCACTTCACACAGATTCAGATTGCTCAGCTATATGCCATTAACGCCAAAGGCAAGACATACAAACAATCATGACAACAAGAATCAATAGGAAACACTGGAGCACCAGTAAATATAACAATACAGAAGTTTCTACGTATGATCGTGCCATGGTGTTCGGATGATGGTGGTGCACAGGAACACGAGTCTAAGATTCGTTTTGAACTTTTCTATTTGCATTTTTAACAGTTTGAATGCCCGTTGCCTGCCTTATAGTCCGGGAACCAGATTGTCAAAAGGGGCTAGGTTTTCCTTGCACCCCCACCCCCGCGTAGCCTGTTTAACAGTAGTTCCATCTATCTTCGTGTACAAAACTATGCGTAAAACCTTCTCTAGAAAGGCGCGCATACCTGGGATGGTGCGAAAATCAAGGGCGAATCTAAGATGGGGGGAATTTCCTTTTTAGGGACCAGAGAACCCTGGGATTCCACGTAGAAATAATGATCATAAATTGATATACATGTAAAATAAACGAATGTAGATTATGTAATTAAAGTATATGTGTATTAAACAGATCATCATCTGTTCATGTGGTTTGGAAGCGTACTATTTAAGTTGGGGTTTCAATTGTGTATCTAAAATCTGGGACGAATATTATCGCCGCGAGCGCACCACGTGACGTAGTTTGTTATAGGCCTGTTTTGTATATGTTGAACTAGAAAGTCGATATTTATTTAAGATCGATGCATGCTTATGCGAAGCAACAGTGAAACTAGAACCGTATAAATATACATACATTATGTTCAGATTTATTTCCGGGAAACGCTAGTTTAGAGTAGTACTAGGGCGCTAAACAATCTGAAATCTGAATAACGTTCTATTAGATAAACTGTAATCCAAGTCACGCCGATTACGTTTTTGACGTAAGCTTGGAGGGTAATTTCTCTCTCGAGTTTTTACAAATGTGTCCCGATTTTGTGTTTTCCAGTTACTGTAACCCCTTGTGCATTTGTATTTGTGAAGATAATTGTCTCTTCGTTAATTAGAGCATTTCCACAAAGTGGATGCTCTTATGTTTTCATGAGAAACGGCTCCGCCGGATCCGCCCCGCCGCGACTTTAAACGTGAATATCTATGAAAGCGTTAAATATTTTCAAGTCAGACTTTGTGTTCTATCTCCTTAGGCCTGGGAAATTTGTCTGGTTGTGTTTTGATAGCTGATGCTCATCACTAGGTGGCGTTGTAGTCAGAGCATAGGTAAACCTTTCTCTGACGATTTTGTCTGAACGGCTTGTTTGATTTCTATGAAATTTTATTACAATGGTCTTGAAGGATAGGCAATGTGCTGAAAAGGTTTTGATGTAGCTGGCATAACTATAAAGGCACGGGGTTTTTTTGCATCTCAAAAAAAGAGAAGTTTTTCGTGAAATGAAAATTTACCAATTCGCTTGGAGATTAAAAATAGTTCTATTCTATGTTGCTAAGCATAAATATAGGATTGCCGACATGATAATTCCCTTTCGGTGCAAACCAAATTGCCATTTTCAATGAAAAATCTAAATTGTCTGACTTAACGTCAAAACCTCCATAACCATTATCATGATTAAAGTTTTTTCCGTTGAACTCTTATGTGCCTTCTCCCTAGGGCTTCAGATTTCACCTGCTTGTTTGTCGTGGTATTTGGTCATCACTAGGTGGCGCTATAGTCATGAATGCAGGTAAACATGTGTAACATGATATCTTCTAAACAACTTGTTTGATTTCCTTGAAATTTGGGTATAATGATCTTGCAAGATAGGCAAAGGCCTAACAAGATTGTGGTGGTGTTGACGAAATCATGGACGTTTTTGCATCTCAATATAAGATATTTTTTTCGCAAAAATGGAAATTTACTTCTTTGAATCAAGGAAAAGTAATTCTAATTTGAATATATATGAATATAACATTCCCAGTGATGTAATTCACATCCTTTGTAAGCCAAATAGTCAATTTTTTTCAAATATGTGAAATTCTCATGACTTCAGTCCAATATCTATACATTCCCCAGGCGATTTTGTTTCATCGTGTAGTTTTGTGATATTTGTTCATCATTGGATAGCACTATAGACAGTAAACTTATGTAGCACAAAAAGTTTTTCATTGTGATCTTGTTAGACAGACAAAGGAGTTCAAAGGATTGACCCCCCATATGAATTTCGCGACCCATCAACATAATGCTTTATTTATATTTCATTATGCATTCTTTTATACTATTCATAATTTTATTAACATTATGGTTTCAAAATGGATTGAAAGGACATTGGTGCTGCTAGCGCTGGCATATATGTGGCAATAGGGGTATTTAAGTAGTATATAGCCGTGATATTCCCGCAACTTGACCTCTTTGCACTTAAATTTGGGGAGATCACGGGGAGGTCAAAGGTCAATGGGTGCACTTGACCTGTATCCTTTCATTTCGTCTTTGACCTTGGATCATGTTTAGACATGTTAGGGGTTTTCCCATCACGTGCGGTATGACGTCACTTCCGGTCTGAGGGCATGTGAACCTGATAGGACATATATTTATTGTTGGTACAGGAGCGCTGTTTTTGGGGCGCGGCGAGTTGGCGCGCGTGAATTATTCTAATGAGGGTTCTCTGAACGTTAACAGTAGCGCGGATATTCTAATGAAATAAAGCAGTTAACAGGTGTACTGAATAACAATTAGAACCGGTGTAGTCTGGTGCTCTAGCGTTATGTAATCTACTGGCTTATAAGGCAGTGTGTGGACGGTGTTACTCATCGATGTCCAGGCCAAGCCAGGCCGCGGTACACTTTAGTTTACCTTAATTTACCTTTCATTAGCATGTGCTTCGTGCAAGAAGGCCTGATTAAAACACATTCATTTAAAATTAATAGTTCCTATATGCATTAGATGGGAATCGGCTTTAATGGGATTTCCTCTATCCATATTACGTGCTTTCCATATCTATATTTTGTAGGTTACTCCATTCAAGACTGGACAGATTCCATTCCTTTCCAGTTCTACGTATCGATTTATTCCTTTTATGATATTCTGTACAGGATGGAGTTTGTCATCCTGAGCTGGAGACGTCTGGTGCAGTGCTACGAACACAGGTTTTCAGAGTATTTCTCCAGTGTGTTTATCTCTGTTTTTGCCTGGGCGGCACCTTGCGTTCAAGAACGCTCCTCAGTACCTTGTATTTTCACTTCTTTGTATGATTTCTGTGTACCGCTAGGCCGGGCTTCGGGACCGGGCTACTCTATGGTGAAAATAAACTAGCGGATGTTGAAACGATAAATAATTTGTGTTCGTTTGAGTCCTACGAATTAGAACATAAATGTACTGTCTGTGGGGGTTTTCCGTACAATGTCGTTCACTTTCGTGTGTTTTCGGTGCGAAGGGTACGTTCGGTGAGAGGGGAACATGATAGGCCATGTACTGTCTGTGGGGTTTTTCCCGCCAGAATTTCGCTGTCGTCTGCTTGGAGTTGTGACGTGCCGAATACCTGGCTCCCCCGAATTGCAACAATGTTGCACGTTCGCTACAATGTTGCGGTGAACACCTGGTCTGGCGTCTGCGTGAGTGAGCTCACGTGCCGAACACCTGGCTCCCCGAGATCAAGGCATGCCCATGAGTATATAGAGGGCTGAGGGTATGTCTGACTGTATGGAATGCATGTATTGACTTGTGTCTGGATTTTTTCCATCACGGGGAGTGCGCAGGTGTATGACGTCACTTCCGGTCTGCGTGAATCGGGCGTGACCTGGGTATGACTGTATGGGATGTACTGACTTGGTTTTGGGGTTTTTCCATCATGCGGAGTGCATGTACGGATTTGTATGCCGTCCATTCATTTGAGTCGGGGACTTGGGGTCCCTACGGAAGGATTTTGCAAGTCATGGGTGGGTGGATTTGTGAGGATTTGTCTCGAAAATATAAAAAGCGGAACACGGACTTTACCTCTAAAATCAACTCTATCCCAAAGGGCTAATATCGGTCCCTGGCTTATCGGGTTCTTCTTGGAGTGGGTGTATGTAAAATTAGGATTTGTCCCGAAAATATAAAAAGCGGAACACGGACTTTATCCCTAAACTAGGGGAAAACGCCTATCAACCCTATCCAAAAGGGGTCGGATCGGTCCCCGGGCTTATCGGGGCCTGGGTGCATGGGTGGGTGCATGTAAAAGTTTCTCCAGAAAAAATATAAAAAGCGGAACACGGACCTAAAATAGGGGAAAACCCCTATTAACTCTATCCCAAAGGGCTAATATCGGTCCCCGGGCTTATAGGGGCCTGCCTATCAAGTCAATGGGGTGGGTGCAAGTAAAATTAGGATTTGTCCCGAAAATATAAAAAGCGGAACACGGACTTTACCGCTAAAATAGGGAAAAACTCCTATCAACCCTATCTCAAAGGGCTAATATCGGTCCCCGGGCTTATCGGGGCCTGCCTATCAAGTTCATGGGGTGGGTGCATGTAAAATTAGGATTTTTTCCGAAACTATAAAAAGCGGAACTCGGACTTTACCCCTACAATAGGGGTCTGTATTATACAATATAAGGGGAATGCCTTTATGGGGATGGTTTTTTTTTTTTTTCGTGGGCTTTACTATGGGTTGTGGGGTCTCGTTTTTCTCGTCTCGCCAAGAAAAACACGATGGGAAGGGTCCCGGAGCGAAGCGGTGAAATTTTTGGAAAAAGTCACCGAGGTCAGTATATAGGCCTATAGGCTGGCTATGGGGGTATAGGTCCAACCTGGAAAATTCGCACACGTTCATTGTGATATGGGTTGTTTGGTCTTGTTTTTCACGTCTCGTCATTTAGAACACGATGGGAGGGATCCCGGAGCGAAACGGTAAAATTTTTGGAAAAGTACCGGGTAGGTCTGTATATAGCCCCATACTAGCTATGGGGGTATAGGTCCAACCTGGGAAATTCACACACATTCATTGTGATATGGGTTGCTTGGATTTCTTTTTCACGTCTCGTCATTTAGAACACGATGGGAAGGGTCTCGGAGCGCAACGGTGAAATTTTTGGAAAAGTACCATATAGCCCATATAGTCCCATACTGGCTATATGAGGGTAAAGGTCCAATCTGCGAAATTCACACACGTTCATTGTGATATGGGTTGTTTGGATATAGGTCCATGGGGGCTATGGGGGTATAGGTCCATACTGGGTGGACGTTTTGGGGTCTAGGTGAGCCCCTAATGATCCTATGGTGTCGTATGAGGTCTTATTTTGAAGCTCTGGTGGAAGAGCATCCGACTGGGATAATGGTTCGTTCGTGTTCAATAGTCTGCGCATGCGCAGTCTGGCCGTAGTATAGACACCGGGAATTTTGGGGCAGTGAATGATGGTATTTGGGGTAGAGTTGGACCATCCTTGGTCCGAATGCGTCGTGGAAGGTGTTATGTTGTAGCTCTCGGGGTGTAGACCCCGATTTGAGGGATGTCCACAGCATCTGTGACGTCATTGGTGACGTCGTCAGTAGGAGCAGTAGCGAAAGTGGACATATTGAGGATGTGAAGGAAGGTATTTGGGGTAGAGAGGGACCACTATTGGTCCGAATGCGTCGTGGGAGGTGTCATTTTGTAGCTCTCGGGGTGTACATCCCGATTTGAGGGATGTTTGCGTCATCTGTGACGTCATTGGTGACGTCATCAGTAGGAGTTGTAGCCAAAGTGGGCATTTTGGGGCGGTGAAGAAAGGTATTTGGGGTAGAGAGGGACCATCCTTGGTCCGATTGCGTCGTGGGAGGTGTTATGTTGTAGCTCTCGGGGTGTAGACCCCGATTTGAGGGATGTCCACAGCATCTGTGACGTCATTGGTGACGTCGTCAGTAGGAGCAGTAGCGAAAGTGGACATATTGAGGATGTGAAGGAAGGTATTTGGGGTAGAGAGGGACCACTATTGGTCCGAATGCGTCGTGGGAGGTGTCATTTTGTAGCTCTCGGGGTGTACATCCCGATTTGAGGGATGTTTGCGTCATCTGTGACGTCATTGGTGACGTCATCAGTAGGAGTTGTAGCCAAAGTGGGCATTTTGGGGCGGTGAAGAAAGGTATTTGGGGTAGAGAGGGATCATCCTTGGTCCGATTGCGTCGTGGGAGGTGTTATGTTGTAGCTCTCTGGGTGTACAGCCCCATTTGAGGGATGTTCCCGTTATCTGTGGCGTCATCGATGACGTCATCAGTACGAGTAGTAGCGAAAGTGGGCATTTTGGGGCAGTGAAGGAAGGTATTTGGGGTAGAGAGGGACCATCCTTGGTCCGATTGTGTCGAGGGAGGTGCCATCTTGTAGCTTTCATGGTGTACATCCCCATTTGAGGGATGTTCGCGTCATCTGTGACGTTATTGGTCACGTCATCAGTACGAGTAGTAGCGAAAGTAGTGTGTGTGTGTACGCGTGTGCGCGCGCTAGCAATACCGGAAAAAAATTGCGCGCAGAGGTCAAAGGTCAGTTCCTGTTACCCTGGTGTTCCTCTCATCTGTCTGTATCATGGCACACGGCGACATACACACACCTACCCACAGACGTATACACACACATGCTGCATACACACACACGCACACCCACACACACACGCACACACACGCATACACAGACGCATATACACACGCACGCATACACACATGCATACACACACGCGTACACACACACTCGCAAGCACACACACATACACACAGACATACATACACATGCATACACACACACACGCACACGCAGGCATACACACACGCACACATACACATACACAGAGACGCATACACACATACACATAGATTCATACACACACGCACACACACACGCGTAAACACACTCGCAAGCACACACGCATACACACACACAGAGGCATACAACACATACACACGCACATGCACGCATACGCACACACATACACACGTACACACATACACACACGCATACACACACGCATACATGCACACGCAAGCACACACGCATACACACAGACGTGTATACACACACGCGCACACACACGCGTACACACAAACACTACTTTCGCTACTACTCGTACTGATGACGTGACCAATAACGTCACAGATGACGCGAACATCCCTCAAATGGAGATGTACACCATGAAAGCTACAAGATGACACCTCCCACGACACAATCGGACCAAGGATGGTCCCTCTCTACCCCAAATACCTTCCTTCACTGCCCCGAAATGCCCACTTTCGCTACTACTCGTACTGATGACGTCATCGATGACGCCACAGATAACGGGAACATCCCTCAAATGGGGCTGTACACCCAGAGAGCTACAACATAACACCTCCCACGACGCAATCGGACCAAGGATGGTCCCTGTCTACCCCAAATACCTTTCTTCACCGCCCCAAAAAGCCCACTTTGGTTACAACTCCTACTGATGACGTCACAGATGACGCAAACATCCCTCAAATCGGGATGTACACCCCGAGAGCTACAAAATGACACCTCCCACGATGCATTCGGACCAATAGTGGTCCCTCTCTACCCCATATACCTTCCTTCACACCCTCAATATGTCCACTTTCGCTACTGCTCCTACTGACGACGTCACCAATGACGTCACAGATGCTGTGGACATCCCTCAAATCGGGGTCTACACCCCGAGAGCTACAACATAACACCTCCCACGACGCATTCGGACCAAGGATGGTCCATCTCTACCCCAAATACCATCATTCACTGCCCCAAAATTCCCGGTTTCTATACTACGGCCAGACTGCGCATGCGCAGACTATTGAACACGACCGAACCATTAGCCTAGTCGGATGCTCTTCCACCAGAGCTTCAAAATAAGACCTCATACGACACCATAGGATCACTAGGGGCTCACCTAGACCCCAAAACGTCCACCCAGTATGGACCTATACCCCCATAGCCAGTATGGGGCTATATGAGCCTACCCAGGCCTCGGTGAAGTTTTTCCAAAAATTTCACCGTTTCGCTTCGAAACCCTTCCCATCGTGTTCTAATTGACGAGACGTGAAAAACAAATCCAAACAACCCATATCACAATGAACGTGTGTGAATTTCCCAGGTTGGACCTATACTCCCATATAGCCAGTATGGGACTATATGGGCTATATGGTACTTTTCCAAAAATTTCACCGTTGCGCTCCGAGACCCTTCCCATCGTGTTCTAAATGACGAGACCTGAAAAAACAAGACCAAACAACCCATATCACAATGAACGTGTGCGAATTTTCCAGGTTGGACCTATACCCCCATAGCCAGCCTATAGGCTTATATACTGACCTTGGTGACTTTTTCCAAAAATTTCACCGCTTCGCTCCGGGACCCTTCCCATCGTGTTTTTTTGGCGAGACGAGAAAAACGAGACCCCACAACCCATAGTAAAGCCCACGAAAAAAAAATGACCATCCCCATACCCCATATAGGCATTCCCCTTATATTGTATAATACAGACCCCTATTGTAGGGGTAAAGTCCGAGTTCCGCTTTTTATAGTTTCGGAAAAAATCCTAATTTTACATGCACCCACCCCATTGACTTGATAGGCAGGCCTCTATAAGCCCGGGGGCCGATATTAGCCCTTTGGGATAGAGTTGATAGGGGTTTCCCCCTATTTTAGAGGTAAAGTCCGTGTTCCGCTTTTTATATTTTTTCTGGAGAAACTTTTACATGCACCCACCCATGCACCCAGGCCCCGATAAGCCCGGGGACCGATCCGACCCCTTTTGGATAGGGTTGATAGGCGTTTTCCCCTAGTTTAGGGATAAAGTCTGTGTTCCGCTTTTTATATTTTCCCGACTCAAATGAATGGACGGCATACAAGTCCGTACATGCACTCCTAATCACGTGACCGCCGCATGATGGAAACCCCCCAAAGCCAAGTCAGTACATCCCATACAGTCATACCCAGGTCACGCCCGATTCACGCAGACCGGAAGTGACGTCATACACCTGCGCACTCCCCGTGATGGAAAAAACCCAGACACAAGTCAATACATGCATTCCATACAGTCAGACATACCCTCAGCCCTCTATATACTCATAGACATGCCTTGATCTCGGGGAGCCAGGTGTTCGGCACGTGAGCTCACTCACGCAGACGCCAGACCAGGTGTTCACCACAACATTGTAGCGAACGTGCAACATTGTTGCAATTCGGGGAGCCAGGTGTTCGGCACGTGACAACCCCAAGCAGACGACAGCGAAATTCTGGCGGGAAAACCCCCACAGGCAGTACATGGCCTATCATGTTCCCCTCTCACCGAACGTACCCTTCGCACCGAAACCACACGAAAGTGAACGACATTGTACGGAAAAACCCCACAGACAGTACATGTCCTATCAGGTTCACATGCCCTCAGACCGGAAGTGACGTCATACCGCACGTGATGCGAAAAACCCTAACATGTCTAAACATGATCCAAGGTCAAAGACGAAATGAAAGGATACAGGTCAAGTGCACTCATTGACCTTTGACCTCCCCGTGACCTCCCCAAATTTAAATGCAAAGAGGTCAAGTTGCGGGAATATCACGGTTATATACTACTTATTTACAGCTAAATATATCTAAATCCAGGTTAAATCAGAGTAGTAGGTTCTAAGCATTTCGACTTAGTGGCGCCTCACTGCGCATGCGCGAGAAAGTTGTGTGCGCGGGAGGGTTGTGCGCAGGTATGAGATTTTGTGGCGGTTTTGTGGCGGTGTGACGTCATGTATGACGTCACTTCCGGTCTGCGTGAATCGGGCGTGTGTATTCCTCCGCGGTGATGCGGTCTGGTGGTGATGCGGTCTGCCTCCGCGGACAGAAAGTAGTCCCAAATTCTCCGGCATTCTCCGGCAATCTTCAGGGGCGAGAGGGGTCCCTAGTGTACCGATTGAATCGTATGAGGTATCAAAGTGAAGCATTCGTGAAGGGGCATCTGATGGGGTGGGGTTGGGATTGAAATATCGTCATTCTGCGCATGCGCGGTAGACCAAGTGTATGGAAATAGACATTTTGGCGCTGACATGGGTCCCTGTGGGTCCGATGGAGTCGTCTGAGGTCTTATGTTGAAGCTCTCGTGGAGGAGCATCCGACTGGACTCATGGTTCGTCCGTGTTCAATGATCTGCGCATGCGCAGTCTGGCCGTATTATAGAAAGCAGGCATTTTGGGGGTGCGTGGCAGTGTGTTTGACCCACCACTAGGGGTCCGTGGTTGTGGTTGGGTGGTGTGGGTTCTGCGCACAAACGTCACTTCCGGGTTTCACTAAAACTACCTCCGAACCCAGAAGTGTTCCAATGTTCCCTTACACGTAGGGTCCGGAGTTTCAACATCCGGGTTTCCCCCGGCCCGGCCCCGGCCCGGCCCGCCCCGGCCGCAGCGCGCGCGCGGGTTACTCCGGCCGCAATGCGCGCGCGCGTCATCACCGGAAGTGCGCAAGTGAATATCTGGTCAAAAGGTCAAAGGTGACATCCAGTTCAAAAGGTCTCCCTTTCGGCAATGTTCGGCAACAATGTTGCGGCATCGATATACAGAGCTTGAACACAAAAAGGGAATTGTAAATTAACCTGGGAAGGATGGGCAGTTCCATTCGCACCAATCAGCGGTCGAGAAAAAGAGCCAATGAGCGATCGATAAAAGAACCAATGGACGGGTACTAGGATTTCGCTCACGTCTGCGCCTACATCCGGGTACTAGTATGCTTTCGCCTACGTCCACACCTACATTCGGGTTCTTGTACATCAGGGTAATGTTTTCTGGACATTGATGGGTTACCTTTGGCCCCATCCTAGGCCACTGAGTGGCTAATACGGTGTTCAAAGCCAGTTTCATGCATTATACTCATATAGAAAACACACAAGACAGGGGTTTTTTTGGTGAGATCTCATTTTGTTTTTTATTCAGTAACAACAACAACGTGAGAACAACCACGTGAAAACTGAGGCCCAGAACAGGGGGCTTGTACATTGGAAGAACTGAAGCCCAGAACAGGGGGCTTGTACATTGAAAGAACTTAAGCCCAGAACGGGGCTTGTACATTGAAATGATGGGCGGCCCAGTCATATACGAGTACATCGCGGTCATCGGCCTTGGCGTACTCGTCAAACATCTGTACGATGGTAGATAAGGTTCTTCCTCGGCATCGATGGTACAGGTAAAACAAGCAATATTGTCCGCACACGCTACTGGTCAGGCTTTGTAACGTTTGACTGTTCCAACACCACGTCTCTGTGCCTTGATCCATGAAGTCTGTTAAATCGGGATGGAGGGGTGGCAGGCCGTACTGGTCAAAGTATTCGCCCTGCTGTTCTGTCAAGTACACGCCCACCCAATATTCACCGGGCCGATCCATCGGGTCCGTGTTGAGAACGTAAGCAGCAGGATACATACGGTCTAATGGGAATACATCTCGGGCGAACACCCCTTGAAAGACCATACGTGTCTCTGGGTCATTCTCCAGCACGGTGGTTATCTGGTCTGTATCTATGTTAGGTGGAGAAGTCACACAGGACGTTGCGCGCCTTGTCCACTTGAATGATGTTGTCAAACTCGGCGTACCAGATCACATTGACGGTGTTCCGGAGGGCTCATGCAAAGTGGATTTCCAACCGTAAATTGCCTTGCTTGGCGAGGGCCAGCTGATGGTCGTTCTCTAAGGTGGGGGACAGATCGAAACAGAACAACGTGTATCCGTTCGCGTAGTCCTCCCGACTGATCATATTCCCTTCGTCCTGGTAGATTTGACCGGTGGCTGTAAACAGGCTCTGATAGGCTCGAATGAAATTTGCGCGCTCAAAGTTCGGTGTTAAGGCCGTGGCTGGGACCTGTTGTCCATCCACATGCAGGGCCACAAAACTGATGCCGAAATGTTTAAAGTCAAACGGGTTCTCTGGGTAGGCTCCGCTGAAACTGGTATTTTCCACACAGGCCAGGATCAATCGCTTGGGTAGTTCCCCCAGGAACAGGTTTTCTTTGTTGGCGCTCATATTTCCAGCAGGCACAGAGAACACTTTGGTTTGCACACGTCGGATAGGGTACTGGGCTGGTTTTGTTTCCAAGGCTTTGAGGTGTTCCAATTGAACGGCTGGATTCGGTTTCACTTTTCGGACTGCGTCTTGGATGACAATCTTATAGTCAGCTGCATGCCCGTCTACGTTAGTGGCGAAGGTCGGAGGCGCCCGTATCAGTCGGATTTTGATGGGGATCTTGTTCAAGAGGTACCGGTCGTGCATGAAGATGTCTGCGTTCAGTCGACCCATGAGATCCACCGAGACGCCGTTCGCGGTCAAAGCCTTCCGTTTGTTATATCCCGCATTGTCGTTCTCTGCGCCCATGTGCTCGGCTGTGCCCTGGTAGAATAAAGCGGCTGTCAGTTGAGATTTTTTAGCCTCTCGTCCATGCGACAACAGCGTCTCGATGTAGGCTCGATAGGGGTACGTGTTGGTCGAGTCACTGATGAGTTTGTCGCTAAGAAATATATCCACCTGTTGAAACATCGAGTGCAGCCAGAGATTCGTCGGGCCCACCGTTGCTTGGTCGACGATTCTGGAGCCATCTCCATTGACGATCTTGGCTTTCACGTACAAGTATGTATGGGCTAAATCCACATAGGCCGTATCCGCATTACTGATGGTGAACTCGATGGGCTCTGTTTCGTTGATGCTGGAGAGCGGGAGATGCTCCACCCATAATCCTTGTTCGGCACTGGTCTGTGTGGGCGGGGCGGTCCACAAATCAAATTCACTGTTGGTGGAGGGGCAGGACTCTGCGTGGATCAAGGACATGTTTAAGAAAAGATATCCTGGGTCTTCGATGTGCGTCGTCGCTGGGTCGGTCGTCGACTGGTGCGTGGTCTCGGTGGTGCAGGTCTTTTATTCCCTACGGTGCGTTGTGCTTTGGCGACCAAGACGCCTCCTGCTTCTTTGGCCCGCCGTTTCAAGGCTTCTTTGGGTGCCGTACCCCCCAAGACATCACCGGCGACTTGCAGTCCACTGCGTACCGCTTGTTTGCCGATTGCTTTCACCCCACGCGTCACCAAAGGCAGGAACGTTTTGACGATGCTCCCGAGTATGTTCCCCAGCCCATGTCCTTGTTGCATGCGTGCACCACTAAAGACCGGAAGGCCACCTCCGGCCTGCTGGGCATAATAGTCCATATAGCTGCGTGCATCGCACTCGTAAGGCACCTTCATTATACAAAGTGGGGAGCACGTGCTTGTCGAAAATGAAGTGTCAGCACCACTTTTCCTCGTTCGAATGCCACCGGTCGTCCCGTGTCATCTCTTATATCCACCGTGATAGTGTTGATGTCGGTTTGTCGTACGGGCAGGTAGAGCATGTGAGTGAAACTGTGGGTAACTTGATCTCCATATGTCTTTTTAATGGGGACCACCCGTAACAGAGGTGTGTTGATATCGCCTACGATGTGGTGGTCGACCACGTCCGAGTAGACGTAGAGTCCGTACATACCCGACTTCATATCCATCGGGATCTGGCCTTGGTGGGCGGTGGGACCAGCGAACGTCTGTAGATCGAAACCCAGCATTTGCTGTAGGATAGGACTCAGTACGACACTCACGTTGGCGGTGAGGATGAGCTGTGCCTTGTCGTTGTGTGCGTTGTAATCGAAGTCCACGTGATTCTTGAAGGGATAGGCTTTGACGGGTCTTGAACTATTCGTGACCTCCCGTAGAGCCTTATAATGCAACAGTCTTGTGAGTCCACCCATGAACTCCTTGGGAGTATCGTATTGGCCTTCGGGGAGGGTGAGTCGGGTGTCTTTTCCTTCGTAGGTCACCTCGTACCACACTTCATTGGCTCGCACGTTGTACCACGAGTAAGGGTATTGGATATCCACGAGACCACATTCCCATCGTCCAGGTAAATGCAACGGTTGCGGTAACTGGGTGACGTACCTGGCCAATGCGTTGTCAGGAAACACATCCAGCGAACTGTTACTGGGTAGGGTGAGGTAAAACATGGCGACTGAGCTGTCCTGCTGCTGCTGTTGGTTTTAATAGGTGTTCTAGGCCTTGGGCGGTTGTGTCCGGCGTCGTGTTCGCCGCGGTGACTTGCTACGTGTCACGGCTCTGGAGATGTGGGGTGTCTTGATCAAGGGTGGTTTTTTAAAGGCGCGAAAAGAAGGTGCCCGTTGTGGTGGTGTTTTGGGGGGTGAATCCGGTTTCCACTCGTCTTCCCAAGAAGGTAGTGGGCCACTCGGCGATTGCTGGGTCCGCTGCATCCAGGCCCAGCGCTGGGGGTTCCCCACCAATTCCTGTGGTACATGCATATCTTTCAAGCCTTGAGCGAAGACCTCCCATTCTCGAGGATCCGTGTGCGACCTGCGTTGACGCATCAGGTCATTCACTAAATTCGTCATGTGGGTACCGGGGACCACTTGATTCTGTACCAGTAGTTCGCCTTTATCATTCCAAGTCATATTAGGATTCTGTTTCATCCGTTGTAATACCAGGCCAGCTTGTTTCTTGAACGATGCAGGTACACTCTTCAGGACTTCGTCTTCCACCCACTGTGGGGCTGTGGGTGGTATCCCTGGTAATGGTGGCTGTTGGAGCGGTGCCGAGGTCGGCGGTGTGTCGCGTGGTGGTGGTGGTGGTGGGGTAGAGAGGGTTTTGTATTGGTCCATGAACGTCATGTACCGTTGAAGCGTCTCATTGTACCGTTGTACTTTCTCAATGTCGCTTAACCCCGGTCTTTGTAAGATCTGTTGCATCTCTTCATCGAGGGTGTTTATGGTCTTCACCGTAGGTGGAACAGGGTAGGGCGATTGGAGGTTTTGAAGGAACCGTGGTTCGACGAGGACCATTTTTCTCGTGTGGTTCATTGTCGGCCGAAGAGTCCACCCAATACTGGACCCAACACGGAAGCGGCCAACGGTGCTAAGATGGCCCCGAGAAAGCCGCCTTTCTGTAATACCTTTTTCTTTTGTGTTTGAGAGACTCGCTTCTGGACTAGGGTTCGGAGACCTGTCTTATGCTTGGCCAACTTGGTCTTCTGAGCCGTAGTCAGTGGTACGTTGCCTTTTAACAGGTTGTACCCGATCTCGCACAGACAGCGTACACGGTCAGGGTCCGCACCGCGTACAATGGTTCGGACCAACTCGGGTGGGGCCGTCTTCAATACACGGAGCGTCGGGTCGTGCTTCCGTACTCGCGCAGACATCATGTACAACTAATGCTAGAACCCACAACTCTGCCCTTTTTATCTACCTCAGAGAACAGAGACAAAGACAACCATGCTGTGGTATTAATTCTTTTTATTATCCCCATCATCAAACACACACACTCCAGCTGGGGGAGCCACTGTGGGTGTGTTTACATTATTTTTGCATGTACACGTGGTGGGTCTCTCCGGGAAAAATGCCGGTCCGTAGGTGATCGGGGGTGGCTTGCTTGAGGGTAGGCGTCGTTTAATCAAGACGTGCTTATCGCTCCATTTGGGCAAGTAACTTTTCTCGAACTTGCCCTTGACTTTACTGATCCGTACAGGGTCCCCGACCTTGAACACCTCCTTCGGCGTTCTCTGCGATTGCCTGGGGTACAAGACACGCCGGACTTGGGCTTCATTGCGTTGGCTCACGGTAATGGGGGCTCTCTCTATACTCCGGTGATAGGCTCGATTGTAACCCCTCACAAGTTTCGGGAGAACATCGATGTACCGTCTTGTATTCTTATAGGTGAAATATTTATACATGCGACCTTTGAATGTCCTGTTGAACCTTTCCACCACGGAAGCCTTGGTCTCGTTGTACGTATGGAAGAAAAACACCTTCTGGGCTTTCAGAAACTGTTGGAACGGACGGTTGAGGAATTCCGTGCCTTCGTCGGTTTGCAAATACATGGGTTTGCGCCCGGTCTTGAAGATGTCCTTGAACGCCGCTATGAGATTCGCCCCCGTTTTTGTCCGGATGGGTACCACCCACGCATACTTCGACAGTATATCGATGCACGTCAAGATATACCGATTCCCATCGTTGTGTTTGGCAAAGGCGCTCATATCGACCAAATCCGCTTGCCATTGGGCATCTAGTCCTCCCACGATGACCCGGTACCGTAGAAAATGGCGACGGGCAGCTCGATGTAAGGTATAGGTGTCTTGTTTTCTTAACCAATCTCGGACTTGGGCACGTTGTATCCCCTGGGGTTTGGCCGCTCGATAGAGAGCCGTCAATGCACTATAGGCCGCCGGACTGTCGGGACTGTAGTATAAGTTATCCAACACCTTCTCCCAGCTCTTCATGGTGACAAATGATGATGGACCCTGGCTCTTTCGCTTATTTATAACGGGTATATCTTGGGCCGGAGTTTCTTTCTGATTTTCTTCGTTGGCTTCTTCCAGCACAGTGTCCATGGTAAATGACTGGTCCAACTCGTCTGATGACCGCTTGATAAGCACTTGATCCACATCTGCCACGGCATCTTCCAACGCAGACCATAGATCAGGGTGAAGGGTAAAATGCACTGTACCCCCATCTAGCCGAGCCAATTGAGCAAAGAAGGGGCCGCGTCGGATGTACACATCGTGACACAAGTGAATGAGGTCGCCGTCCAGTTCACCAGACAACACCCGTTTGAATTTGGTCCAGCCCTCCCGAGACAAACGAATGTGAGCCGGGCACGGTTGTGTAGGGTCTGTATCACAGATGTCTCCAACCTCCTCCATGATATCGACCTTATCCGCATAAACGTGCAGGAAAACCTCGGGGGTCAAGCTGAGATACGCCAGTATTATATGCTCCGTCATGGTCAGTACGTGAATGGTACCAGATTTGGCTGTATCTCGTATTTATAGGGAGAGCCCCGTGAGATCAAAGGATCGGGCGGTCATGTCACTGAGTCTAGCCGGGTAATCAATGGCATCGTCGTCTGCCTCCGCTTCATTGCTAGAAATTTGTTCATTTGGGTTCTGCCGCCGCTTCTCTCAGGGCACGAGCCCACTCCAACTCGTCTGATGACCGCTCGTCCGGTGTAAACAGCTGGTCCACAATAGGCACCACTTTCTCGAAGGCTGTCCACAGATCGGGGTCTAGGGTGAAGCCTCGTGTAGGGTCTTGGTAACGGCCCAGGCGTGGGAAGAAGGGTCCACTGTGTACGTAGATGGCATTGTCTATGTGGATGAGGTTTCCGTCGAGCTCACCACTCAACACCCGTTTAAATTTGGTCCAGCCGTCACGGTGTAGCGTAACCGTATTCGATACGGTCTCAGCGCGCGACCAGCAAACATCTCCACGGTCTTCCACGAGGGTGACTTTATCTTCATAGACGTGTAACCCCACCCGGGGTGTAAGGGGAAGGATGGCTCGTAGAACTGGTGACATGTTTCACCCAATGACGAACGGTGAATGACACACACTCTGACTGTCTCTCGTATTTATGGTCAGGTGCCTCGGTGACATGGTTGACCCATTGACGAACGGTGAATGACGCACACTGTGTCTCACCCTCGTATTTATGGTCAGATCCCACTGTCAATGCCACAGCGTCATGGTCAATAGGGCACAGACCATTACTAGGCCAACCAGCCGTCGCTGGTTGCGGAGTGAGCGCTCGTGGTCCATAGCCCGAGCATCAAGGATGGCTGTCATAGTCCAGTAGTGGTGAGTGATGGCACATCTCTCCATCGAGTGCACTCTGTCGAGGACCGCTTCTGTGAACTCTTTCAGGATCTGGCGTCGCCCCTCGTTGTCGTCGCCATCTGCAAACATGGACCGAACCACTGCTCGGTAACCCGTGAGCGAATTAACCACGGTCGCGTGCTGTAAAATGCGAGTCGCATAGGGATGGGTGTCCGTCATGGCTCTGCAACCGAAGGAATGGGGGTGTGGGATCCAGAGGGACGTGTTTATAGACCATGTCACACATGCGCGCCTATACGTAGCTCTACGGGTGTAGTCTGTGATACGTACTATTCTGATTGGTTAGTCCAAAAGAAAGAGCAACAACAACTAAGATTACAGGTCAATCCTTTTATTAGCCCCTCCATCACAGCACATCCACGCTGGAGGAACCAATAGGAAACATGATAGGAATGCATGTACTGACCTGTCTGTGAGGTTTTTCCCCAGAATTTCGCTGACGTCCGTGTCTTTTCGGTGACGTCCGTGTCTTTTCGGTGACGTCCGTGTCTTTTCGGTAAAGTCTGTGTCTTTTCGGTGACGTCCGTCATCCGGGTATGTATGAGGGTGTTGAGGGGGCGACTGTATGTGGCGAGTTGACTGTGGGTGTTTTTTTCGGTGACGCCCCCGCCTGCATCCGGGTACTTCTATGTAGGTGTATAAAAGTGGGAATTTTTAGGGCATTGCTGCATTCATTGGCCTGCTTGACCTGACCAGCCTGAGCCTGCCTGACCAGCCTGAGCCTATCTGACGAGAGGAGCTACTTGCCTGAACCTCACCAGCCTATCTCACCATAGCAGCTACTTGCCTGACCAGCCTGAGCCAACAGTCATGGAGTCATCTCACCGAGCTAAGCTTCTACAGCACCATATTCGCCTCGTTGATGAGATGCAGCATGTGGCCGATATATGTGATCTGCCCATGGTGGAAAACATAATCACTAAACACATGGGGGTAGATATCATGGCGGAGAAGACCTGTATGGCACGAAACAGCACCAAGATGTTCACTTGCACAACTTGCCAGAAGCAGTTTACTCGCCCAGAAGATTTGCGACGGCACGAGTCCTCCATCCACAACGGCGCACGGTATACTTGTATATCCTGCGCACGGTCATTTAATCGGGAGAATCCTTTACTGCGTCACGTACGCTCATTCCACGAGGGCGCGACGGAACAATGTAATGAATGTGGTCAACTCTTCAAACGACCCAGTCAGTTAAGACGGCATCAGCGTTTGATTCATGCCCCGTCTCTACGGTTTGGGCGACAACTTCCCACTAAAGTGGCACCCAGGAGGGTCAGATCCAGTGAAGATGAGCCCGGGGAGACGAATGCCACTGGTGATGCGATCACAGAGAGCCCGCCTGTACCCACAGTTCAGAAGAGCCTAGATATCCAGCCAGTCCCTAGCATTATTGTTGGTAGTCATACGCCTGACGACATCGAACATTTTCTGGAAGATGCAGTGGCTGTTCCTAGCGCTCTGTTACAGGACGCCCATCCAGTGAGTGACATCTATCGGCGCCAATGGCCCATGATACGGCACGTTTTCCACCGTGATCGCCCTATTCCAGATATCTACAATTTCCTACTCACCGACCTCACCCTTCTACGCAGCTACGTGGAAGCCATCTTCAATGACCAAGCTACGGTCTTCAAATTGAATGCCGCTTTCGGGTACATCTTACGTCACAAAGAGACGGACCAGTTACGGTATTATTATGCCAGTAATAACAGCCATGTGTTTGACCAGCCGTTCACCATCATTAACCGGGCGTCGCTAGAGACGATGCTGGAGAAACTGGACACCGTGGATCCCTTGAGATGGGCACATCGTCAACGCCCCAACACACAATGGGTCGTAGAGAGGGTCACCAATGTTACGTTCATCGTTACCAAGCTGATCGACCACCCCCATCGGCTGAATGCGTCACCCTTGCACCGATCTATAGCATAACATGCCTATATACTCTCTATGTCTACATGCTGATCGTTGACTTGAGCTCAGTAAACATTAAATGTGACGGTGCGTTAAATAATAAAACATGGTGTTTGATATTTCAATTTGTTTTGCTGTGAACATACTAAACATACCCAGGGCGGCTCCCCCAGTCTGGGTATGATGTAACATTGGGGATAATAAACTGTATAAACATTGCTGAACTTGTTGTTATTCACGACAACCGCTTTCCGCTATACTTTGATGAAATATATACCCCGATGTGATATAGTGCCCTTGCACACTTCCGAAACTTCCCTTTAACCCGCGCGCGTGCTCGCCCGAATCACCCGCGCGCGCTGCGACCGGGCCGGGCCGGGGAAAATCCGGATGTTGAAACTCCGGGCCCTACGTGTAAGGGAACATTGGAACTCTTCTGGGTTCGGAGGTAGTTTTAGTGAAACCCGGAAGTGATGTCTGTGCGCAGAACCCACACCACCCAACCACAACCACGGACCCCTAGTGGTGGGTCAAACACACTGCCACGCACCCCCAAAATGCCTGCTTTCTATAATACGGCCAGACTGCGCATGCGCAGACCATTGAACACGGACGAACCATGAGTCCAGTCGCATGCTCCTCCACGAGAGCTTCAACATAAGACCTCAGACGACTCCATCGGACCCATAGTGACCCATGTCGGCGCCAAAATGTCTATTTCCATACCCTTGGTCTACCGCGCATGCGCAGAATGACGATATTTTAATCCACACCCACCCCATCAGATGCCCCTTTACGAATGCTTCACTTTGATACCTCATACGATCCAATCGGTACACTAGGGACCCCTCTCGCCCTTGAAGATTGCCGGAGAATGCCGGAGAATTTGGGACTACTTTCTGTCCGCGGAGGCAGACTGCATCACCACCAGACCGCATCACCGCGGAGGAATACACACGACCGATTCACGCAGACCGGAAGTGACGTCATACATGACGTCACACTTGCGCAGAACACCGCCACAAAACCGCCACAAAATCTCATACCTGCGCACAACCCTCCCGCGCACACCACTTTCTCGCGCATGCGCAGTGAGGCGCCACTGAGTCGAAATGCTTAGAACCTACTACTAATCAGACTCTGCTTACACACAGAAATGTTAAAATGCGGTCAGAGAAAATATGCTGCCATCAGTATGGTGTAATACTCTACGGAGAATTGCAAGGATTCAAGAGAGCTTGAATTCATGACATTTTGGTCAAACAGACATACTGTAACACTGATATACGCCTTTACCTTGCAGGCCTGCATAGTGTATGCCTGTATGTTGATCATTCAGATGGTAAAATCTGAAGTGGTTGACTTATTGCATACTGCACTTTACATAAGGGGACTAGTGCTTGTGTCAACAAAGTAAACACACTTCCTTTCCAGAATCAGTGATACTTCTTTCTCTAATACTGATAATAATAATTTGATCCTGTTCAGTGGTATGGCTATCCTAATTACATTTCTTTAGTCTCCAGTGGCTGTGAAACCCTGGGTTTCCAAATGTCTGGAGATGCATTCTGACCAATTTTTAATGAGTAAAATCACAAATTATCACTCGGTTAATGCTCATTTGTATTTTTTTTGTTTTATGTAGAGATCCCCAGAATTTATTTGAAACTTGAGATATGAAATGGCACATACCATTGCATTTTGACAACATAGTTACAACTATTAACTATTTTTTAGACTGAAAAAGTAGAAAGATTTTGAAGTGGAATTTCTACATTCCTGGGAAATTTTTATATATAATTGAAGTAAAATGGTGTGTTATGATGCATTTTGACAGAATATTTAGAATGTGAAGATATGTAATGATGCCTCAAATGGAACATAATTGTCCATGTCTTCTGTCTGTCCGTCCATCTGTCTGTCTGTCTATCTGTTCATCTTTCTGGTCATACCAACGTGTGTTACAGCCTCGTAACTTAAAACCATGCCATATCGGCTGATCTGGTGAAACATGCACCATTTCCAAGCTGTGACATACCACGTCACTGTCGGAATATGGGTACCATGACACAGTGATAGATCACACAGCAAGTGAAGGTTCCCGATTTATGTTGAATGTCGTTGCCCAAGTACTATTATCAGCATTTTACAACAACAACAATTCGCTGACTTCCAGTTGTTTGACATTTTTATTTGCCGGCATTGTTTCAGATAGAATACAACCGCCCATTTCATACAATCAGGAATAAAAAAGGGGTTGAAATGTTTATGTTCAAACTTTCGTAGAGAAAAAAAGGGGCAATTTGTAATTTTATTTTCATTCTGATATTCAATTTTTTAATGTCGGCTGGCCTGTGAAACACAAAATAAAGTTGGTGTTGCCTCACACTGGGTTTCGCCCATTGGTAACGAAATCCCTTCACAGAGGCACTACTACCAGAGATGATTCCCGATTGCTCATCCTCCATGGGTATATGCCCCACCCTCTGTCCCATCCTTAAACAAATTGTCGCACCTAATAGAGGGTGTGCCCAAATTAGGGAGATCTAAAGCCCTGTGAGTACCAATTTAAGTGCACATCCACTTCAAATTGAAAGAGGCCGATATGTTAAGGATGTATCCAGAGATACTCGACTGTGTAATACTTGTGATGTAATTGAAAACGAAAGTCATTTTTTGCTAGACTGTAGTAAACATAGTAAGAAACGTGCCGCCTTATATGATTCAATTAACAAGATAGACCCTACATTTGTACAGAGACACAAATCAGACTTATTTGTTTCTCTTGTGTCTACAAAACATCCTGCTATACTCCGCAGTTTAGGCAAATTTGTATCGGAGTGCTTTGAAACCTATAAGATTTGTTAACTGTCAACAGTTTCGAAAATATATATAGGTATATGTACATGTATATAGTACATGAGAGAAAAACCCTTCAAATTTGTAGTCACATGTATTTATTCCAGTCTGGCAGTAAGCCTATACATTACTGTAACTACACTATAACAGTTTAAAAGCAGTTTCAGACTTATTGTGTGTGATCCAGTCAAGCAGTAGAACTCTTCATTGTCACATTATATTTTTGTATACGGTACTGCTTGCAGAAGCATCCTTTGTATTGTATTGTATTTTGTATTACCTTTGGCCCCAGCGGGGTGTAATTGTGCAAATAAATCTCTCTGTGTAAATCTCTCTCTGTGTTACATTTATGTGTTACGTGTTCGGGGGAAATGCTCTTCTCCCGTGTTTCACACGAGCTTTCATTTTAAACCTGGTGTTACCATTTGCTGTGTACTTTAGGGCTGCAGCATGTCCCATGTTTAACGCCGTGTCAGGGTGAGACAATTAAACAAACAGAAAAAGGGGTGATTGTTATAATATTTTATTTTCCCCCGATCCTCACGCAATGGAACTGAGTCTGTTCACTGGTCATTCAGATAAAAGCAATCCGATTTCGATTACCTGTTTTTTCAGTGTCGTATTTTGAAGATATTTTTTTCGGGACTTTTGTTTTTGCAAATTTCCAACGATATTTTGTTGTCCTTTCATCTCTTGATGCGTACGTGTATGTTAAACCATGATAGCATGGCTTATTTGAATCCTAGTAGGCCTACTGTGAATAAGTTCACATGGGAAAATCAAAACTGCAAATCTCGAAAACCGACACTGAATTACATTGAAAAGGTTCTATTCTCAAGTTTTCCACTTTATGGTATGACAAACTGTCAACCTTTAGCAAAATTGAAACATACTGCAGACTAAAAACGAATTTCCAGGCCGAAGATAGAGTAATCTCCGTCGAAAATAAGAAACATCGTGTCTCAATGTTTCAATTAAGGATTAGCGCCCATAAACTTCAAATAGAACTAGAGGCCACGGCCACACTTGATCCCATCGGCCTAGTGTGAACTTGCCGTTCCTTTCACATGAGCAATATAAATCTCCAGTATAGACAGATGAAGGCCATTCAATAAGGGAAAACAGAAGCAGTTGGGGGGAAAACAGTCATGTTTATTTATTTGTATGGAAAGTTGGCTAGAGACAACTAGATATAAAAGGGGCGGGCACCCACCAACCACCCGCTCTGATAAGAGAAGCATTAAAGTGGCTCTCAATTATGTGTAAGGAAATGTTCACATGTATTGTTGGTTAATGTAAAATGTTAAAGGCATAGTACGATAGGCCCAGGTGTATTATACAGACAAGGGACATATTTACCAAATACAAAAACATGGGTCTGTGCCTGATAAATTGAAACCTTTTGGGGTTGCAATTATCCCAATATTGCAGACAACACACAAATTTCAGCTTCTGCCAAGATATATTGGAGATATATATGCTCAAAGACAATATATGAGGGTCGGGCGAGGGCTGGTTTGGGAAGATGGACGGTGCGGCTCGGCGACCTGGGGATGGGGCATGCTCTCCTTGAGGGTAGTGGTAGGTGTGCTGACATGAAAGTAATAGAAAGCTCCCTGTATATGAAACAACCACACTGACAACTGCATGCCATCATCTGTCAGTCTGAAAAACCACAAGGTGGAATTCAATTCAATTCAGGAAATTGATCATATGCACAATGTGCACCCAATCTTTAGGAACTCAGTTGTAATTAATATAGTAAGTTACATGTGTGGACACAAATGGTTCCTGCAGAAGCTTTAGGGTAAATCATATGATGTGAGATACAATTATTTGATAGCAAAATTGAAGGAAATGTTGTCCTTCATTTAAGATGACACGAAATTCAAAAACCAGGGGTTCGGTACTGCGGGAATTTCCCCGCCAGCTATTTCCTATTATACTTCTGAAATAAAATATGGTTCATGCAAAAGCTTTAGGGTAAATCATATCATGTGGAATAGAATGATTTCATAGCAAAATTGAAGGAAATGATGTCCTTCATTTAAGGCGACACGAAATTCAAAACTAACACGGGTTCGGTACTGCGGGGATTCCCCCGCCAGTTATATCATACGAGTGCTCATTCACCCCCATGGCTCATTCACCCCCATGGGTTAGTTTATAGGGATAGGGAGATCGCGTGCACTTTCTATACTACTCATCGCGCATGCGCAGTCGACCCATTCTACTGTAGGGTGCAAGCCTGGCCCATGGAATCTCAGGTAGCGAAAACCTCAGATCTCTCGCCCCACCCTATCCCGCGCCACGCTGTGCAGTGAGTAAAGCGGAGGAGGAGGAGTAGAAGGAGTCGGACACGCCATGGATTATACTAGGGAGATGATGGAATTGTTGCAAACCTTGGTATTGGGTGCATGGATGTGATAGTGAGGTAGAGAGGTACTCCGGATTGTTGGAACTACCACACAATATGCTACAAAATTTGAAGTGTGTAGCTGCAATGGTTTGGTTTCTAAAGCATTAACATCATTCTGTGGATATTTCCCATTTGTTGCCATGGAAACTGCAAAAACACCAAGCACACAATAATGCTACCAAATTGAAGTGTCTAGCTGCAATGGTTCTGTTTCTAAAGCATTAACATCATTCTGTGGATATTTTCCATTTGTTGCCATGGAAACTGCAAAAACACCAAGCACACAATAATGCTACCAAATTTGAAGTGCCTAACTGCAATGGTTCTGTTTCTAAAGCATTAACATCATTCTGTGGATATTTTCCAGTATGTTGCCATGGGAACAACAAAAACACCCAAATTTACCCAATTTCAATAGCCTTGTGCTTTAACACCCAACAATGTTGTATACCAAATTTGAAGTCTCCAGCTGCAACGGTTCGGCTTTTAGAGCATTCACGTTTTAATGTGGATATTTTTCATTATGTTGCCATGGAAACCACAAAAACCACCAAAATGTCCCCAATTTCAATAGGCTTCTGCTTTACCCCCCAACAATGCTGTATACCAAATTTCAAGTCTCTAGCTGCAACGGTTCACCTTTGAGAGCGGTCACGTCACCATGTGGATATTTTTCGTTATGTTGCCATGGAAACCACAAAAATCAACTAAATGCGCCCAATTTCAATAGGCTTGTGCTTTACCACCCAACAATGCAGTATACCAAATTTGAAGTCTCCAGTTGCAACGGTTCACCTTTTAGAGCGGTCACGTCGTTATATGGATATTTTTCGTTATGTTGCCATGGAAACCACAAAAATCAACTAAATGTGCCCAATTTCAATAGGCTTGTGCTTTACAAACCCAACAATGCAGTATACCAAATTTGAAGACTCTAGCTGGAACGGTTCACCTTTTAGAGCGGTCACATCGTTCATCCAGCCAGCCAGCCAGCCCTCCAGCCAGCCAGCCAGCCGGACAGAGTGACGAAATGATCCCATCCGGCATATATGCCGATGGGATAAAAAGCGATATCAGGGCGTCCCCAGGGAGGATCGTTTATGTACGTTCTGTACGAGAACGAGACTCATTTCATGTTAGAATGTTCTGGATTTGTAAATGAACGAGAAGTATTGTTCAGGTTTATCAGTCCCTTTATTTCAAGGGCTTCTATTGGTGCAGACATTTCGGGCCTTCTTATATTAATGTCATCTACAATTCAACCTGTAATATATGCAACAGCCAATTTCGTCCATGAATGCTTTGCACGTTTGTAACGGTGTATCAACAAAGGTCCCGTTGTCACGTAGGCCCAGTCCAGATTTATATCCAATTATATTTAGGATGACACTTTCTTGATAAGATTGTCAAGAGTTAAAAAGTCTAAATAGGTGTGATCCCCTTGCTAAATCATGTTTAATGTTTTTATGTATTTGTTCAACTTGTGTTGTAAATGTCTTCTTGTATTTTATTTGTTATATGTCTTTAGCCTTCGGGTACAAGAGTGCAATAAAGATTCTACATGATAAATGTGAAGTTTCAAATGACGCTCTCTGAGTACCGGTACCGGTAACACAAAAACAAACAAAGAATGGTTGTGACTCAGCTGAATAGAATAGAATAGAATAGTTTATTGCCAATCACGGGCCCATATAGAGCATACAATCAATCATATCCAAGGTTCAAGGTTGTTTATTAGCTAATCACAGCGCCCACAATGAGCAGTGAATCACAAATTTACAATCATCTATAAATAATTAGCGAGCCATTAAATCTGAGCAAACAGTCAAACAGTAAATGTCACTCCAACATACATGCTATGTCTATGTAAAAAGGTGCGTATGATGTGTATCATATACAAAAGCCTGATAGATGTTTATCGTGTTACAAGTCATATTAAGCTGTCAGGTGACATCTCTGACCATTATTGAGTCATTGATACAAACAGGAAAAAAGGGAAAAGTATACACAACTTTACACATGGATGAAAAAGATACCACCTGTATTCATTTGGTGGCGGGCATATTTAACAATGCAGTACGCTCCAAAAAACACTTGTGAATGTATTCACCAATGAGTTTGACAGTATCACGATCTTCACAAGAAAGGAGCCATACAAACTTGTTCTGTTCTGTAAGATTTGTGAAATTACAGTTTAGCAAGCTCACAGATGCAAAAAATTCACAGCGCAAAGAGTTATATGCTGGACACTCCATCATAAAGTGTAATTCATCCTCTACTCGGTCTGAACTACAGATTAAACATGTTCTTTGAGCAGGGGGTACCTTAGGTCTAACGTGTCTACCCTTTTCAATTTGCAGTTGATGGCAGCTAGTACGTAATTTACATAATTCAGAGCGATAATCTTTATGGAGAATGGCCAGATATGGTTCGAAGTCAAATTTAATTTTAAATAATCTATAAGTGCGAAGTTTATTCCCCGACTCTGCCTGTGGGATTGAACGATGATCATCAGATAACTGTTGTTTCCACCAGTTGGTATATCCTTCCCCCCATACATGACAATGTGACAATGGTGACTCCGTGGCATATGATACGATGGCAGGGAGATACTTCCTATTTTGTGTGAAAGTCAAAGGACCATGTTCTTGTTGAATAGTGGGCAGTTCGATGGGATCTTAGACAGGGGTCGGTTTGTTTCGGGATAACTATACCGTATCTGGATATATCGGTGTCCCCTTGTGGTTGGATATGGAAGATGCCGCTTTGTTCTGAAAGTTCCCATCGGAACTCTAGGTATGCGGAACTCTTGAGATATTGTCAACTTGTCCCGCTCAGCGGACACGTTTGCATCTGACAAGACTAAAAGTACAGAAGACACGTGTTCAGTCTGTTGTCATTCATTGTCAGTATGCATACACCGTGGAGAATAGTTAATGGTTGATTTCAACGTGTACCTTTTTGTAAATAGGCGTCAGTATTCGTGTTGTTGAGTTATCCAATATCCTCGGATACAACAACAACAATCCGACTCGTTCGAGGAACCAAAACAATCGCTGTACTTTGTCTGACACCATCCGACCAAGAGTGATCTACGTAAAGTGCTTGAGAGTAGAGTAGTGACTGTAAAACATCCAAATGTCATACTTCGCCAAAGTAGAGCACAAGTTTTTGCCCATCCCAGAAGATGGGCGAATAGTAACTGTGCCCTTTCTACAGGCATGTCGACATGGGATACTTCCATTTCTGGGTAAAACTAGAATCAATTTATGCAATTTATTTCACATGTTGTACATGGTTCTGTAGAAATTTTCAAATTACAAAAATCGATGTGAATAAATTCATAATGGCCAAAATACATCTGTATGGTTAGCCCTCCCTGCCACAATTCGGCATTTTTATATGGTATAATATTTAGAGGATGCATATAACATGACTGCTCGGTTATTGGACACTTTTTGTGAATATGCGTCTGCAGGTCGGCATGCAGCCACATACGGTCGAATAAATACTACTGGATAAAAGACTACATCTGGAGTAATAAATCGCCATAAAAGAAGATTGAGAAAAAATACCTGAGGAGGCTGGTGTTGGTTGATTGAAACACTGGGACAAATGATACACGGTTTGAAAATTTCTGATGCATTTTATCACCCAAATGTGACAATGTCTCCGATCAGCACGAGGGCTAAACATGCACAAAATTCTTGAGTGAACAAAAATTGATCAGCTTTCAACTGTAAATTTTTCTCTGTGTTACAATTGTTCTGTGATGGTCTCAGAAAATAGCCCCATCGGGTCGAGGTGTCCGATAACCAGTCAGTCATGCTGAATTTTGTACCATGGTATAAAATTGCTGAACCTACCAATTTCTCTTTTTATAGGATGCCTCTAAACAATGTAGACCGGTATCATGGTACCATGTCATTTAGCCATTATAAATAGGGCTTCCTGGTTCTTTCAACCAATGATTTTACAATTTTCATGCCAAACTTTAGGGCACTTTCGATTTAGTGGGAAGTGTACGAGGAAGATGCCTGACCCATCTTTTTCTTAACATTTGTGACCTATTAATTTAATAGATGCCATGGGAACAGAATCCATTAACATTTGTGACCTGTTTATTTAATAGATGCCATGGGAACAGAATCCATTAACATTTGTGACCTGTTTATTTAATAGATGCCATGGGAACAGAATCCATTAACATTTGTGACCTGTTAATTTAATAGATGCCATGGAAACAGAATCCATTAACATTTGTGACCTGTTTATTGATATATTACAGATGCCATGGGAACAGCATTCTCACCTGTAAGAAGTGATGTATCGGGAAACATTGAGGTCAGTTTACACTATCACCTAGATGCTGGTCACATGATACATTGCCTTTCAAAATGATTAAATAAGATCCTATTTTTATTTTTTTTTACACGGCGGCAGTAAATTCACAACAGTGTCAAGGTGGTGGATAAAACTATATTTTTACATGCTAAACGTTTCGATGAGGTTTAACCAAGCCTTCTACAGTAGCTATATGGTACCAAATACAGAGTGAACAGACTTTAATAAGCATGGTAATATGGAAAACAAAGCATTTAATACAGTTCACGGCATAGTCGTAAAGGAAAACAAACATTTCAAGAACAAGAGAAACAACATGACAAAAAAAGGTGTCGGCTGGCTATTTCAAAAGAAATAATATATATATATATATAATAGAAATGGGACTGGTAATATTAAAGCAAAACTGGGACTAGAAATCCTGCAGTTCTACATGCACTGAGATTAAAAGGATCCAATATAACTTGAAAATTCCCACTCGAGAGAAGGGTAATAAATCCCAGCCAAGCCGCCGAGGCGAGGTTGAGATGTATTTTCCTTCTCAGGAGTGGGAATTTTCATCCCATGATCAAGTTAATATGGGATTCATTTTCCCATATAATTTAAATCATTACTTTAATTAGTATTTTATTAAAAATATCAACGACGCATCAAGAGAAACGTTACTGGTGTGCATCATGCCTGCCGATGGCGAAGTGACTGGCCACCTGTGTCACACGCGCTTACAACATATGTGTGTGGGATGACATTTCCCAAATGTTAACATATGAGTTCTGGATTCTGTGATGTCTTATTAAAAATTTTGACATAGGCTGATATCACGACATCAGAATCTAGCTACGTAACTGCTCTCTTTGAAAACAAGGACTGTGCACCCCGAAAACTGATAAAGATGAAATTTGCTGTCACAATTTTATTTATCTTGCGTTTAGCTATATGTGTAATGATAACTGATAAGGAAAATTAGCCCATTTCACAACAGAGAGTCAAATTCTCCAAAAATTGAAAATGACTTTCAGGTTTCTCTCTATTTATGATAACTTGAGTTAGTGTCCCAAGTATCCTGCTACATACTTATATTTCAGGTAACACTTATTTTCATCTAATTGGGAGGGCTTAATGACAGGTGAAAATTTGGGACCACAAATTAGCATTTTCGCATTAATTTTATTGATGAGTGAAATCTGACCAAAAATTTGATTCCTCAGATCAATTTTGCATTTATTTTAATCAAATAACACATGTTTTGTGACATATACCAGAAAATTTCACAACTGCAGGTTGTATGCTCACAAATATCGTAAAATTGTACCTGGAACTATAGGTGTTACTTACGTGACAAATTTAGAGATATTTTTAGCCGTGGAAATAACAAAGCAAAACTAGCTAAATTCAACATCATTCCTAAAGCTAGTTTGTTCCACACATTACATCTGTAAGACAGTTAATTCAAATGAGTTCGAAACAATGAGAGAGAAATAAGTGAAAATCTGTTACTTACGTGACGTGTCACGTAAGTAACAGTTTTGTCACGTAAGTAACATATGCATACATTCACTGTGAGTACAGTGGCCCATTAAAGGTCATAAATTGTATTGCCTGATGGGCCTTCAAACATGATATGAAGATACAATAACATCTATGCAATATTGTGAAGGTGGATAATATAATGCATGTGAAACATTTAGCAAGAATCTTCAGACAAACTTGAAATTGAAGTCCAGTATCAAAAACATTCTTGACAAGCTGGAAGAAATCTGAACATGGTACTTTCAGTTTTCTCAGATTTCCAAGGTGCACACTAAGACAGTCCATCTCATCAAACTTGTCAAGAAGAAACCCATCAGTCCTGAATACTTACAAAGCATGTGTAAGATGAATGAAGAATTCATGTACTGCAAATTACTGAAACAAAAATATCTTTGATATCTAGCCCTGGAGTCCTAAATGCTTAGAACAAGTTGAATAAAGATTATTGTAACTTGAAAACATTCAAACAAATGTCTGCCATATCTGCAGGAACCAGTTGAATCCTAATTACGAAGATGGAAAGTTGTACGAAAAGTGTGGATAGTTAAAAGTCAGCGAACTGGAAACGTCCACGGTTATCCACAGGCTCTGGCGCAGACATCTTCCTGAGGATATTTTCTCGTGAATAGAAAATCCTATCCGCAGACTCGGGCCACTTCCATACATGTGTACCTGCAGGAACCATGACATTGACTTCCGTGTCATCTCCTTTTGTAGCTGTGACCTCTCCAGGAAACACTTCACCATCATATGTTACCATCACCCAGTCTCCCACTTGTGTTGTAACATGTGGACTTAACGGAATGACAGTGTCAGAAAGGTCAGAACATGGATCAGGGTTCATCTGCAGTGTAAGGCTCTCCTGCTCGGGTGGAGTTGTCATCATCATGGTGATGATGGGGGGTTCATTCTCAAATTGAAGCTGGTCATACCACATATCGATTTTGTTGCCTAATCGGTCACCCTTAGAAACATGCACTCTGCTAATTCCTGGGACACCTGGTGTCTGGCTCCATGGATTGTGGAGGGAAATCATCTCATCAATTTCTGTCTTGCCAACGAAAATGGTCTTCACATTTGGAAGAAGAGCTGAAGCAGCTGTGGCAAAATCTTCTGGAGACTGGACAAATGACTGCATCTGGTCCTTTACTTTTTACCTTCTCACGGACTCGAGCTTTTGCTGATCCACCAATGCCATCCACAACACCCTTCCCATGCGACGTGGCAAAATATTTCCAGGTGACTGGTTTAGCTAGTTCCTTTGACAGCCACTCTATGAAACTGAATGTGATGAATTTATTCTTAAATTCACTCGATGGACCATCAGAATAGATGATGAGCTCTTCCTCAGTAGACACTGGAATCTCCTTCATAAGTTTTGCAATGAATGTAAATACACTGTTCTTCCCCTTGTCACTACTGTCAGTGACAATCAGGTAAGATTTGCACTGGGCATCTTTGTCGTAAGCCGCAGCTGTGAACAGGTTCACACTTCGTCTGGTCCACAGTGCAGATTGAATTTCATCTTGATATTCGCAGCTAAAAGCCATGGCAAAATCTACTTGGAGAACAGTGCAATGAGAGTTTGCTTTGTCCCTGTCGAATGCGGCTGACATTATTCTTTTTATACGTACATGTCCTTGGTAATCAGGAATAGCCTGAAGTATTAACTCCTTCAGTTCCCCAACACATCCATACTGAGTTACCTTAACAATCCTCTCATTCACATCTTTCACCCATTCTTGCCAAGTGACTTCATCTGCCGTATTCAAATCAGGAAACTTCAGCTTCTTTCCATCCCGACATACTACACATTCACCTTTCCAACATGGTGAATTCAGATCGTCGGAACAAAGGACATTTGACCAAAACTCTGAATCAACAATAATTCGCATGCCAAGGCATTTCAGGCGGAAGTTTTCATGTTTCCTTCATCTACACTGATCTAGTGGTTGATCTTTTAGAAGGAGAACATTCCTGGGGCGCAAGCTAGTGAACTTGGTAAAACCAACTTCTATGTTGGGGTTTTGAAGCTTGAAATATGCAAAGGCTTCGCGAAGGTACATAGTGAGATAATATTTCCTGACTTTGGACTTCTCCCCATTTTTCCACACCGTCATCTCGTCTCTCATACCAGGGGCTGTGTAAACTATATCCTTTCGGTAATAAAACTCTTCAATTTGAGCTTTATCCTCCTCTGAAAGCCCAGTTCGGATACACTTTCCGACAAGATTACTTTTCATTTTGTCCAGCAGTTTAATCCTATGTCTACTAGCCAAACCAGTGATAACAGCCCTACGTTTGCCTGGTGAATTTGGCAGATTCCTAGACATCCTTCGTAGAGCCTTCCCCAGAGCCTGTGGTGACCTGAACCCACCCACCGAAGGTATAGCCTCCCTGCGTCTTTCTCGAGATCTGCGCATTTTTTCATCATTTTTTCTTCTGAACTCCACACGCTGCTGTTCAGTCATCTCCCTAGATTTCTTCTTCTGTAATTCAGAAAGTCTTCGACTTTCCGGGATTCTGTAGTCTGGATTTGTCTCTAACTTCTTGGATCTCATCTTTCTCATTCTCTCCGCAGAAGTTGTTTTATGTGAATTAGGCATCTTGAAAGTACCTACATGAACATACATAATGAGGTAATTTACCTGCTGATATACATGCAGCAGTGAAACTCTTTCTAAAAGAGAGAAAGAAGAATATGGTATCTACATTTACATTACCCACAGTCAAGGTTCATGTAAATATATCTAAAATTTTCACTGATCTAGTATTAAAGAGCTACTTAATATACTGTTCTAACAGGCTCTGATAAATTTAAGATAGCCAATATTCAATTCAGATTTAAACCCCCGTCACACAGATACATGGTTGATTACATAACATAGGTTAAGACAGGTAAAGCCTACATAACATGAATGTAGGTCATTTCCCCCGTCCTGTTCCCCCCCTGTCCCACTCCCCCCCCTGTCATATTACCCCCCTGTCATGTTCCCCCCCCTGGACATATTCCCCCCTGTCATATTCCCCCCTTATATTTACTTGTCCATATAGCTGTTGTGGGTTAAATATTTAGGTAATTTTTTCTTCCAGTAAAATAATGCCAATTTTTATTTATCATAAACTGTTACAGGAAAAGACAAATGTTTTTTTTTTAATGTAATTCCATCAATAAATTATTTTCTTCACAGATTTATCTTTAAGTAGTCTTAGATAGGCACAAATTTTACCAACCAATAAAAGTAACAGAATTATTTGAATGGCACAATTATAATTGATAGGTTGATAGATTAAGCTTCTTAAATTATTTATTTATTAGCCTCCTATTGATTGGAGATTAGCTGGTACGGGTGAGTTTATGATTAGAATTTTGAGATCAAACCATCTTCTGTGTGAGCAGGTAATCCCTTAATCTTCAGGTAAGTCAAAATGCAAGGGTTTCAAAACTGCATCTCAGGTTGGGGAGGGGTAGTTAACCTGCTAACAATTGGTTGTAGGTGTGAAAAGAATTCCCCACTCAGTAAGAGTTGACCCTTGATTACTATTACTCAAAGTTTGAATTGAATAAGTCTGGATGAACAATACGTATGATGTGTGTAAAACAATGTATAGATTTTATTTTCATAATAATTTAAGCATTTAAAAAGTTACATGTTAAGCACACTCAATATGTAGATGACAAGTTAAAATAAGCACTGAATAGACGGTACAAACAAAAAAGATGGCATAAAGCAAGTTGGAAATTCAAATAATTCTGTTACTTTTATTGGTTGGTAAAATTTGTGCCTATCTAAGACTACTTAAAGATAAATCTGTGAAGAAAATAATTTATTGATGGAATTACATTAAAAAAACAACATTTGTCTTTTCCTGTAACAGTTTATCATAAATAACGAGAGATCCTGAAGGATCTTGGCGCCCACCATTGTCCGATAATTGTAAGCTAATGACTAGAGGATCTTTTTGTCCATTGTTACTAAGAACAAACAATTGATTTGTAATTTTGTTTACAGAATTTCGAATCTGATCGAAAAAGGCCAGGAGTTTAAAGATTTCTAGAAACTGTACTTATGTCGGTTGTTATAATACAAGAGAAATGAGCAAAGTTAGTCTGAAAGTGAATGTACATGTACGGAGGATCCTTCGCCTTTGTTTTGTAGTATTTTTTTATTTATTTTTTTGCACGTGTCATCATTGGGTACTGGAAGCGAAGACCAATCTCTTTGACACTTTCGCATGAGCTATGAAACATACTTAAGATTTTATAATCGGGAACGAATGCTAATTCTGTTCTGTTTATTGGGCTATTTTGAGATATCTCTTTTAAGATACCATGCTCGAAAATAGTAAGATGGTACAATACTTAATAGTGAAGGGATACGGTCTGCGCAGTAATGTTGAAACTTCGAAAGTGCCTGAATCCTGATTATCTCCCTTGGATCGAAACATGCAGTAGTTTACGGTTGTCGAGTTGTGACGTTGAGTCACAAGAGTGACGTCCATTCATGTAGCCGACCTGCCGGCAGACGAAAGGTGGAGCAGTTCATTTGCTACTGCATGGACTAAAGAAAGCTGATTTAAAATTTGAAGAAATACATTTTAATTCCGAATAATATGAACTCCTTGATATGGAAGGTGAACGTATGGATATTCTCTATAGTCAATATATAGAATATGCCCCACCGTTTGATCAGCCGCCTCTTGTGATGCAACGTCACAACTCGAGAATAACGAATTAATTTGAAGCGTAACTTGGATTTTCGAATCGGACCAAAAAAGGTATCTTGCACTACTAGGCCCCATGTGGGGCCTGTGTACCAAATTTCAGAAAGATCCATGAAATATTTCCTGAGAATTCATGGTAGCAATGTTTCAAGGGGAAATTCAAGATGGCCGCCTTGTGGCCATATTGGTTTTTCGATTCGGACCGAAAAAAGTATCTTGCACAACTAGACCATAAGGGGAACCAAGGGGAGACCACCTGTGTACCAAATTTGAGAAAGATCCATGCAGTACTTCCTGAGAAATCACGTTAACAAATTTGCATGGGAAATTCCAAGATGGCCGCCTGTTGGTCATATTGAATTTTCGAATCGGACCAGAAAAGGTATCTTGCACAACTAGACGACAAGGTGAACCTGTGTACCAAATTTAACAAAGATCCATGCAGTAGTTCCTGAGAAATCGCAATAACAAAGTTTCATGGGGAAATCCAAGATGGCCGCCTGATGGACATATTGGATTTTGAAATCGGACCAGAAAAGGTATCTTGCACAATTGGACCACAAGGGGGACCTGTGTATCAAATTTGAGAAAGATCCAGGCAGTACTTCCTGTGAAATCATGATAACAAAATTTCATGGGGAAATCCAAGATGGCTGCCTGGTGGCCATAATGGATTTTCGATTCGGACCGAAAAATGTATCTTGCACAACTAGATCCTAAGGGGAACCTGTGTACCAAATTTGAGAAAGATCCATACAGGACTTCGTGAGAAATGACGATAACAAAGTTTCATGGGGAAATCCAAGATGGCTGCCTGGTGGCCATATTGGATTTTCGAATCGGACCAGGAAAGGTATTTTGCACAACTGGATCCCAAGGGGAACCTGTGTACCAAATTTGAGAAAGATCCATGCAGTACTTCCTGAGAAATGACGATAACAAAGTTTCATGGGGAAATCCAAGATGGCTGCCTGGTGGCCATATTGGATTTTCGAATCGAACCAGAAAAGGTATCTTGCACAACTAGACCCCAAGGGGAACCTGTGTACCAAATTTGAGAAAGATCCATGCAGTAGTTCCTGAGAAATTGCAATAACAAGGTCTCATAGGGAAATCCAAGATGGCTGCCTGGTGGCCATATTGGATTTTCGAATCGGACCAAAAAAGGTATCTTGCACAACCAGACCCCAAGGGGAACCTGTGTACCAAATTTGAGAAAGATCCATGCTGTAGTTCCTGAGAAATCGTGATAACAAGGTTTCATGGGGAAATCCAAGATGGCTGCCTGGTGGCCATATTGGTTTTTCGAATCGGACCGAAAAAGGTATCTTGCACAACTAGACCCCAAGGGGAACCTGTCCACCAAATTTGAGAAAGATCCATGCAGTAGTTCCTGAGAAATCGCGATAACAAGGTTTCATGGGGAAATCCAAGATGGCTGCCTGGTGGCCATATTGGATTTTGGAATCGGACCAGAAAAGGTATCTTGCACAACCAGACCCCAAGGGGAACCTGTGTACCAAATTTGAGAAAGATCCATGCAGTAGTTCCTGAGAAATCGCGATAAGGTTTCATGGGAAAATCCAATATGGCTGCCTGGTGGCCATATTGGTTTTCCGAATCGGACCGAAAAGGTATCTTGCACAACTAGACCCCAAGGGGAACCTGTGTACCAAATTTTAGAAAGATCCATGCAGTAGTTCCTGAGAAATCG
>JAVTVY010010457.1:0-48916 GCA_036873755.1 Hanleya hanleyi | reverse complement strand
CCGGTTCCCGTTAAAAATAGTACACCGCATACAACATTACATGTTATCGCAAGTAGTGTGAAATGAACGGTCATAAACCAAAGGGTGTTAGAGCACCGGATTTGAAGAGGGATGAGTTTTGTCACAGATGAAGAGTAGCGATCACCAAACTTGCCGTATAAATCCGTATGCTCGTGACTTAGAACCCTATTGAATGTGGACCCAATCGGATGGAAACTTTGGCGGCCATATTTAATTTATGCGGAACCATCACAGCTTTCTCGTTACCAACATATCTTTAGAATGATCTATCCTAGGCACACCGAACTTGCACTGCACATCCGTATGCTGGCGAGCCAGAACCCTATTGAATCTGAGCCTGATCGGATGGAAACTTTGGCGGCCATATTTAATTTATGCGAAATCATTAATCTTGTGTATCTGGAGTACCATTTCTCTGTTCGGTGTGAAACTTGGTATAGAGCATCCGCGCATCAAGAAACTTCAAAGGAATGACCAAACTGGGTATGCAACTCATGATTGACTAGAAGTCTATCCCGGTTGACCGACCTTGACCCAATGTTTATAGGTCATATACTGTTTATTGTGATATGATATGAAAAAATAAAGCTAGCCTTTCCAAATTAATACTATGTATACGTCAGGAGAAGGTCCAGAGGTGTGCTGAAGATAACCGACCTTGACCTATTTTATCGAGGTCAAATTGTAGTATTCGCTATATTTTTGTTGGGATTGAAGCTAGGGTCTCCAAATTCATAGTAGGTTTGCAACTCGTGATTGATTAGAAGTCTACCCCAGTTGACTGACCTTGACCCAATGTTTATAGGTCATATACTGTGTATTGTGATATGATATGAAAAGATAAAGCTAGGCTTTCCAAATTAATACTATGTATACATCAGGAGAAGGTCCAGAGGTGTGCTGGGGATGACCGACCTTGACCTATGTTATCAAGGTCAAATTTTAGTTCTCGCTATATTTTTTATAGCATTGAAGCTAGGGTCTCCAAATTCACATTATATATGCAACTCGTGATTGACTAGAAGTCTATCCCAGTTGACTGACCTTGACCTATTTTTTATAGGCCATATACTGTTTATTGTGATATGATATGAAAAAATAAAGCTAGGCTTTCCAAATTAATACTATGTATACGTCAGGCGAAGGTCCAGAGGTGTGCTGAAGATGACCGACCTTGACCTATTTTATCGAGGTCAAATTCTAGTACTCGCTATATTTTTTATAGCATTGAAGCTAGGGTCTCCAAATTCATAGTAGGTATGCAACTCGTGATTGATTAGAAGTCTATCCCAGTTGACTGACCTTGACCTATTTTTCAAGGTCATATACGGTTTATTATGGTCTAACATTAAGAAATATATCTAGGCTTTCCAAATTAATAGTATGTATTCACCTGGTGAAGGACCAGAGGTGTACTGAAGATGACCGACCTTAACCTGTTTTATCAAGGTCAAATTCTAGTACCTGCTATATTTTTGTTAGGATTGAAGCTACATTATTATCACCTCAATATTTCAGAGAACAACATGGATTATTCACGTCTCGATTCCTTCACCCGTGTCGAAGATCTGAACGCTTGGGCCGAACGATATGGGCTTTCGAACGACGATGCTGTCAATCTCCGACGAATTCAACTGCTGGCGGATTCGCTCGGTCGACTCGTCCCCAGTACAACGACCCAGTGCGATCTGTGTACCAAAACGTTCGCCAGTAGGAGATGCATGTTACAACATAAACGTAGGATACACCGAGGTCATTCTCTGTTATGTACCGTATGCGATAAAACTTTCGCCCGTCCGGATGCACTGAAAGAACACCAGCGTATCCATTCGAGGAAAAGACAAGCGGAACCAACCGACAATCATGGGGGAAAATATTCCAGGAAAAACGGTAAGTCATTCATCATTTAAAGGAACCATCCCGGTAACGTTATAACCAACTATGTCATCTAACTAAGAGAATGTACACCAAGTACTTAACACAACACTGCGCCTCACTTACTAAATGTCAGTCATCAATATGTTTCGCCGTTCTAAGCTACATATTTATATTGAACAGATCAACTTCCGGTGGCATCGTGTTCGTCGTCCGATGGTTCAGAACTTCTTCCAGGACAAACTACAGGTAAATTACTTAACCGTATCTCTATCAGAAGAGAATCTAATATGGAGGGTCGACTCTCTGTTTAAGTTTATGATAATAATACAGCACATATAAGGGGAAGTGGGAAGAGATGTCGATATACAGACAGAGTCACACGGCTTCACAGTATAGTCTTCTGGTTAACCTATTTTAAGAATCTAACGATTCGTGATATGCGTTATATCTCAGGTACGCTTTCATTGTACCTGTTCATCCGGCAACTTAGATGACATGACCACACGACCGCTATACCCAAGCATAGTTCATCGCTGTATTCAATCTGAGCGTAAGGGCGAATTAACTCGACGGTTGAAAATATATATGTTTCATTATATCTTCAGGTCAACCCGCTCGACTGGCCAACTGTAACTGGTGCGGAAGATTCAAGTGCCTGTTACCCGGAAAACAGTTCTGCGAGGAGTGTTCTAGCCGAGGTCGTGAGTGTTCTTCCTGCCATCGGCCACTACCCGAGCGATTTTATACCAACCATCCACACCATTGCGACAGTTGCCACGTCAAACAGTCGGGAGGGGCGAAATCGTCGACATCCGCGCTGAACGGAACTCTGCACACCCACACTATTCAACCTACTGGAACGACCAGTTCAGATATTCTACATTTTTTTAATAACAACGAAAACGCGGTTCGTCAACTGCTGACGGCAACGTTAAACGAGCAAAGGGGGATCAAGTGGTACGTCTCCCTACAACTCCGCCTCGCTCGAACGAATAATGATGGTGAGACCATTTACTCCGAACCCGTGTTCAGAAGTCTTAATTTCATTAGCACAAACCTATCCCAGCTCGAACAGCAGCTCGCCGAGTCCTTCCAGAAAATACATTCCAGCTTCCAGGAGTATCAGCGAGACGGAAGCCAGTGGAACTTGGACGAAATTATACACCTTCAGATTCACATCGCGCAATATGTACCCTTTCAAGGTAGCACCTATATCCCCACGCCACAGAATCTGCTTAAAAAGAAGGCGATTGTCAACCCGCAGAACACGGATCAGTTTTGCTTTCTCTGGTCGATTCTAGCGGCCTTACACCCCGCGAAGGATCACCCGTATCGCATTCGACATTATAAACCATACTTGAACGAGTTAAACGTCGACGGAATCGATTTTCCTATCTCTCTATCGCAAATATCGAAATTCGAAGCTCGTAACGACATATCCGTGAGCGTGTTCGGTTACGACAAAGGGGTTTTCCCCCTGCATATTAGCGAACAAAAGTTCGATAGACACGTCGATCTTTTACTCATCTCTAAAGACGAGAAGAGACATTTCTGCTTGATCAAGAACATGAGCCGATTGTTGGGGGATCGTACGAAACATGCTCATGCTCAATTTTACTGCAATTATTGTTTGCACGGGTTTTCCGCTCGACATTTGTTAAACGATCACATTCCCTACTGCCCGCAGCGAATCAGACTCCCGGAAACCCCAGAAGAGCAGTGGTTGGAATTCAAAAATATCAAGAAACAGTTACGCGTTCCGTTCATCATTTACGCCGATTTCGAATGTTTTACCCGTAAAATTCATTCCGAATCCGGGGCTACCACCAAATACGAGCGACACGAACCGTCCGGGTTTTGTTATACCGTAGTGAGTACAATGCCCGAGCACAGTAAGCCCGCTGTGTTATATAGGGGCTCCGATGTCGTAGAAACTTTCCTGGAAAAACTCGTAGAAGAAGATAAACGAATCTGCGGTATATTAGAGTGTGTCAAACCTATGCAGATAACCCGGGAGGAGGAAAAAGCCTTTAAAGCGGCGACGCATTGTCATATTTGCGACAAGGAACTAGGCGCTGACAGAGTACGCGACCATTGTCACTTGACGGGGAAATACAGGGGTCCCGCTCACAATCAGTGCAACCTACAGTATAGATTCAGAAGGTCTACCAAGCGGGAAAAGCGCCAGTTTTTTATACCCGTCGTTTTGCATAACACTAAGGGTTATGACGGTCATCTCATCTGTAGCGTTATGGGAAAATTCAAGGGCCTGAAAATAACGTGTATCCCGAATAACATGCAGAAATACATATCCTTCTCTCTGGGTAATTTAAGGTTCCTCGATTCCCTACAGTTCCTCAATGCCTCCCTCGAAACTCTAGTCGACAACATGTCTAAGGAAGGTACTGAAAAATTTCACCAGCTCGGGCAACATTTCCCGAACCCTAACCAACAGCGTAAAATGTTGAGAAAGGGTGTCTACCCCTACGGCTATATGTCAACCGAAGGTAAATTTTCGGAACGCCAACTCCCTCCCAAAGAAGCGTTTTACAACCACCTCCGCGAGGAGCCTATTTCCGACCAAGACTATGCCCACGCGCAGTCGGTATGGTCGGAGTTCGGAATTCTAACCCTAGGGCATTACCACGACCTCTACCTAAAATCCGATGTCCTGCTACTAGCCGATGTATTCGAAAACTTTCGCGACATTTGCATGAACTACTATCATCTCGACCCGGCTCACTATTATACCTCACCCGGTCTGTCATGGGACGCCATGATGAAAATGACCGGTGCGCGTCTACAATTGCTGGACGACATAGATATGCACCTAATGATAGAACGGGGTATCCGCGGAGGTATTTCAATGATATCCAATAAGTATAGTAAGGCGAACAATCCGAACATGGTCGACTACAATGCCGACTCGCCCAGGAAGTACATTATTTATCTAGACGCCAACAACCAATACGCGTGGGCGATGTCGCAGCCTTTACCCCTACGAGAATTCGCGTGGATGACCGACGAACAAATGCAATCGCTGGACGCGACCGAGATAGGGAAAATTGAAGACGATGCCGAAACGGGTTATATTTTGGAAGTCGACTTACAATATCCCTCGTCACTTCACGAGACGCATAGCGACTATCCTCTCTGTCCCGAACGAATGACGGTGACCGATGACATGCTCTCGCCTCATTCTCTCGAACTGAAGAAAGAGCTAGAAATTAAAGGCAAATCCGCTGAAAAACTCGTCCCCAACCTTCGCGACAAAGCGAATTATGTGATACACTACCGCGATTTGAAGTTCTACCTGCAACAGGGTATGGTTTTGACTCGTATCCATCGCGGGATAGAGTTCACGCAGTCGACATGGCTACAGCCGTACATCGCGTTCAACACGGACAAACGTAAGGCCGCTAAGAATGACTTCGAGAAGGACTTTTTTAAACTGATGAACAACTCTATATTCGGGAAAACAATGGAGAATCTTAGGAAACGTACCCGGATAGAGCTCGTCAACTCAAAACGGATACTTCAGAGGATGGTCGCCAAACCCTCTTTTCAGGCTTTCAAAATTTTTAACGGGGATTTAGCCGGCGTCAATCTAAAGAAAATTAAATTATTTTTTAACAGACCTATCTACGCCGGCTTCGCTATTCTAGACCTCGAAGCTACTTATGTACGACTTCCACTATAACGAAATGAGGCGAAAGTATGGTCAAAAGGCGAAGCTGCTATTCACTGATACGGATAGTTTGTGTTATGAAATTGAGACGGAAGATTTGTACGGCGACATGGCGCGGAATCTGGCTTTGTTCGACACCAGCAACTACCCGAAAGACCACCCCCTCTATAGCGCTACCAATGCCAAAGTACTTGGCAAGATGAAAGACGAATGCGGCGGAACTCCTATAGAAGAGTTTGTAGGCCTTAGGCCCAAGTTGTACAGCATTCTATACGGGGGAGAAGAGAAGAAAACGGCCAAGGGGATAACCAAGTACGCTATAAAGAAAAAACTTCGACATGTCATGTACAAAGACTGTTTATTTCAACACAAAATTGTAAAAACAACCATGAACCAGATTCGCAGTATCGATCACCAGTTATATAGTCATACCGTTGAGAAAGTAGCGTTATCCGCCTTCGACGATAAACGGTATGTACTAGATGACGGTATCAATACTGTGGCACATGGCTTCATCGGATCTCCGATTACATCAGAGTGAAAGCAAATGACGGCTGATTTTACAGACTATGTATGTTTATTAATAAAATGCGTGGAACTTATTCATCGTCTTCGTAAAGTTTATCGAACAAATGTTTCTTCATTTTAACGCTTTGTTTCATCGCATCCTCATAGCTCGTGTTGTACGACTTCTGAAGGTCATCGCAGGACTTCATGATTTCCTCGTGAATTGGGTCGTTCTCCAGAGCTTTGATACCCAGGATCACATCTAGGTACATCCCGCGTAGCGTCTTCATCATATGGGGCATGTATTCAGTTATTGCTTGGACCTCGGCCTCCTGCCTCGTACATCCGTTCGTTATTAACTCTCTAGTCTTCATTTTGATATCATCGTTCGCTTCCATACGCGCTGCTCTACCGAACAGGGCTTTCCACGTGTCGTGTTTCACCGTATGGGGCGCTTTATGCGTATTCAATTTCTCGCGTCCCCCTTCTCCCGTTTGTTCCTTATACCAAAAAGGTATCGCCTTTGTGTATAGGCCTTGTCCCATCTGCGCTCGCGCATCCAGCTTCATTCTTAGTCTTTGGCTTTCCGGTGTAGTCGGCTTCAGATCTATTATTAGGGAACCGTACGGCTTGGCGGTGGCTTCTTGATACTTTTTCGTGAAATAGCCTATATTTTGAGGATACATGCGTCTTCCGAATAGTTGAACTTGATACCTATCGATGGGATTGTTGAATAGCACGACGTATTGGCAGTTCAAGGTGATGTCTCTGGACGCATTGCCTTGGGGGAAGAGATTCTGGGTCAAGTAAATTACGGATAGATTCCGATGATGAGAGCCTTTGGTAAACAGATCCGCGACTTGTCCGTCTGATTTGGCTTGGCTCATCATATCGTCGAGGACCACAATATTGACCTGCGCGGGGTCGAAATAATAGGGATCGCCGATATCGTGCGGGATTCCGGGAACGAAGCTCACATTCTGTAATCGAGTATTCTCGTAGGCGGGTTGCCATTGACCGTAACACCAGACAATACGCGTAGGAGAAGGCTGAATGTCGGTCCCTTCCAAACGTTGCAACACCCAGGACGTCTTCCCACAACCAGTCGGGCCGCTAACAGTCATGGTAAAGGGATGTTGGAAGGTCGCATTCACGTCCATTGTTTCGGATACTCGTTCGTCCATACGCGGTTTCGTATTAGTAACGATATCGATACGCGATGTAAGCCGTCTCCCGTGATGTAACTCGATATGTTTGCGCAGATTTTCGATTCTCGTAAACTTCTTAGCGCATAAGCTACACGCATAAGACATGATATACTTTAGGAAAATAGTCGTTAATATATCAAAGTTTTCGTGTAGAGTGCGCTCGCCGCACTGATACTCGAACTTATATAGGAGATATCCTAACACTCATTCAATACATAAGGCTGCACGGCGCAGGTGCAGGCTGCAGGGTGCAGGGTGCGGGTGCAGGGTGCAGGCTGCAGGCTGCAGGGTGTGGGCTGCGGGTAGTCGAGTTTAGATAGTTTCGATATCTTCTAATGGCACCCAGCTGGCGAATTTAATGGGCCAGCCCGTGTATTTAACTAATTTCTCAACTCTGCCTCTCTTCCGGCGTGTTTTGAGAACTTTTTCGATCCGCCATAAGGCGTCGGACGCTTTCCTCACTCGTTGTAGTTCCTGCTGATAAAATGTTCCCTGTACCCCGTCGTCCATGAAGTCTTTGAGTTCGTATATCGCGATGCCTCGTCTCCGGAATCGTCGGGAAATTTTGAAGAGTTCCTCCGTCCACTTCGCTTGGTAATCTCTTTGAAAGGCGTACCTCACGTGAGAGATTCTCACGGTATCCCCGATGTTTAATTTGAACGGTTGTTTACGACCTTTTGTCGCCGTGTCGACATACATTTCTCTCCAGAGGAGAGCCTCGTTCCCTTCATTAACATCGGAAGGACTTTTGTTGCGCAGAGATGTGTGCGGTCGTTGGTTGTAATTACGCACCAGGTCTTGTAAGACGTCTAAATAACTGTAGGTCTGCTTATGGGTGAAATATCTATACATACTATTTTTCATCGTTCTTATAACTCTCTCGGCGTAATTAGCCTTCTTTTCGTTATGGGTTACGTAGAAATGAATGTCCTTCTTCAAATACGCTTTCACCCATCGGTTGTTGTACTCGCTTCCTTTGTCGAAACGGAGATACTTGGGTTGTCTCCCCTCAATCAGGATTTGATCGAGTCCCGAGATTATAGCCTTATGCTGTTTATTGGGAAGGGGGATAACCCACAGAAATCGCGAGAAAACGTCTATGACGAAGAGAAGAAATTGCACGCCATCGTTGTACTCGGATACGTTGGACACGTCGGCTAGATCTGTATCCCAAAGATCGTCTATTCCCGCAGTGACGATTCTGCTTCTCTTAAAGGTATAACGAACTGGCTTTTGTAAACTATAAGCGTCCTGGTCGCTCAACCACTGCGTTAGCTCTTTACGCGCTACGTTATATCCATCGGCCTTTAATAAGGTGTGTAATTTAGAAGGTCCGGTAAAGCTGATAGGGTTTTTCGGGTCGAAATAGGTTCGCGACAAGTACGTTTTCCACCCGTTTCCATTCATATCAATGACATCAAATGATGGAAACGGTGATTCACACCTCTTTTAAATAAAATAACAAAACAAACAGTGTGTGGTTTACTCAACCTTTATTAATATTGATAGGACAATGCGAGTGGGGTTAACAATGCAAGTTCAGCGAATTGTTTAAACAATGTGAAAAATACCGCGTGACAAAGTTGTATACATAGCAATCGTTGTGACAATGGTTTTGATCGAAATCCGTAACGATACTGGACAGGGATATACCCCGTATTAGTTGAAGTAGGACGTATATACAGTAGTGACCGCAAGTAAAAGAGTTATCTCCTTGAAGCTGTCTATCGCTGTAATAACGGAATTTACTATTGTTTTCGAGAAATTTTACAAACTGGTTCGAATAGTATTCCGGGGGATGCCCTAGGGAATCGAAAAATGTTCCTCGCTGGTCGCGGAAATAAAACACTACCCAATGTTCTCCGGGAAGACTCGCCACGTCGGTATTCACGATAAAAGCCGCTGGTGTTCGTAGCACGTGGATTGGAACTTTGTCAGCCGGGTACACACCGCGTACGCATGCGTCCAGCGTACGGTCGCTGTGAATGATGCAAAGAAGTTCGTCCGTATTCATGGTGTGATGGAGATGATGTTGCGAGACTTATCCACCTCGAACAGCGCTGGGAATTCGGCGTAGGCGATACAGCTCACATTTTCCGGTAATGGTTCCTCGAAGGTCGCTTCGAGGCGTACGTTGCCCAGTCTTAAGAGCTGAAGGTGGTCTTCTGCGGCGTAGGTGGGGTCGAGGTTGAAGGCGTAGAGGGTAGAGCCGTTATGATAATCAAACCAGGTTATAGAATTACCGAAGTTATCTCCGGTACGTCCTATGCTGTCGAACAAGCTCAGGTAGGCCGATGTGAATGAACTCTTCGGGAGCGTGTTATACCGCGTTCTCAGAAAGTGACCCGGAGTCGTTACGCCGTCAATATTCACCGAGAGATTGGCCAGTTTGAAGTGTTGAAAGTTTAGGGGGTTCTTTTTATAATCTCCGGCCACGGCTTTGGACGATACGAATCCGATCACCAGTCTGCTGGGATAGACGGATAAAAACATATTATCCCAGCGGAAGAGGGTCTGTCCCGCGGCTAAGGAAGCCATTTTGGTCTCCGTCCTCACGTACGGATATTTGGCGGATGTATTTTCCAAGATCTTGGCATGTCCCAATATCACGCCGGGGTTTACGCGAACTTTGTGAACTTTCAGGCTGATGTCTTGTATCATCAGTTTATACGCCGGATTTTCCTCGCCCGACATCACGCTGAACTGCGGTGTAGAGCGATACATTTTGATGTATACATCCACATTGTTGAGCAAGTACCGCTGCTGTTTGAAAACATCTTGCATGAAGTTTCCTTCCATTTCGAATACATTACTCTCCGCGGTGAATCTGCTCCTCTCTGTAAGCCCGACATTTCCTCCTGTTGCGGGATCCGTGGAATTCAGATCAATACCTTGATCGGCTGCATATAGTTGAGGGAATAGCTGAGTTGTTTTAGCGTCTTCGCCGAAATTCATTAGCGTTTGAATGTACGCTTTATACGGGTAACTGTTGTCCATGACCGTCATAAGCTTACCCTGCATGGAGACGTCTATCTGAGACCACATAGTTTGGAGGAGTAAATTGATAGGGCCGCATTTTTCGTCCTTGATCAAAGGGGTGTCATCTCTGTGAGTTATTTTAGCCTTAACGTAAAGTCTGCAGGATTTCAAGTCGACGTAATCCGAGCCTTGACCGGATATCAGGAATTCGACGGGTGCATCGTCCGAGATTTGAGAAGACGGTCGAACGTCGATAACATAGCGACTTTCAACCGCTGTTTGCGTAGGGGGTAATGAGAACAACGATAACTCGCTAGGTTGACCTTCCGTGAACCCTTTGTCGGTGAGGAGTGCCATGTTATAACTCGAAGAGATACGATCTTTTGGTCCGCGCTCTCCGTTTATCGGTGGGTGAACTGACGTTAGGAAGAGAACGCTTCCTATTTATGAGTTCCTGTTGACGCGTTCTCGATACTTCAGACTTGGCGTGTTCGACCACTTGTTGAGACGGGGCCGTAAGCTGAATAGCTGGCGTCTTGACTTTCTTCCCGCTGACGTTTTCCGAATGGGGGTCGATGGGAATAATGCGGGCTTCACCCGTTTTACCGCCTAGTCCTCCACCCTTCTGCTTCTTAAAATACGTCGAGGGGTTATGGACAGACTTTGCCTCGTTCCGATAAAATCTGATCCATTTATTCACATCGGGGATGTACAACGGTCTCCCGGTCATAGCTGTTTTACGTGAAGCGTTACGATGACGGATTCGGTGAGGAATGTCGCCGGTTCACCTTGTGCGTCGGTTATATCGATTTCTAGATAGCGTACGTCGCTTGAAATAATGGGCAGGTAATACGGCGTGAGGTATATCCTAGATATCGGTTTTTTCTGGAGTCCAGAGGCTTCGACGTAGCGTAGTAGAGGTACTTTCGTCTCGCCTACGAAGGAATCTCCGCATATATTACAACACAGGCGTAGAAGTGATCGTGATTTAACCTGCGGTTGTCTTTGGATAAATATTTCTGCTAAGGCTACGACCCAAGACTCTTCGAAATGGATGCTTTTATTTAAACTGACGCGAAATTTGTATGGTCGATTCTCGGGGAAAAGCGTCTTGGAGTCCTCGCTGTTTACGACGATGTAGTTATCCATTCGACTGATTCACAGTCAACTGTCTCCTTAGACGTTGGGATAGCGTTATATAGTAATCCCAAATGTTAACTTTCAACGTATCGGAAACATTCTGACACACTGAATATGTATAGATATGTAGCAAAATTAGGCGGCCCCTATTTACGCCGTCGTCTAACATGCTATGGGTGATCGATTTGTAGGCGTGTAAAGAGGTAACGGCATTCACCATTCGATTCCAATCCATTATTAAATTTTCTTTTCTAGCAGGTTATGAATAGCTGTATCGATGAGACGGGTTCGAGCTTTGAGTAATGTCCACTGCATGTAGTTCAAGACCACGCCCTTTATAGTGGCTTTGCCGTTGATAAAATAACGTAGATCAACCCTCAATAACTTGGTGTAGATACAAACAGTAGCCCGGAGGTGTTCGTCGATAATAACTTGCTGCATCGGTGTACATAGCGTTGTGTTGGGAATGATAGTTATATCCCCCGATGGTATTTCGAACACACGCGGCCTATCTTCGCCTGTGTGGTACGCGCATGAAGGACAGGGTGTTCGTTTCGTGGTTAATACGATGAGTGGTATAAGTAGGAGCGATATAGCCCCTATAGAAAGAACTTTAAGTATGCCTAGCTTTCTCTGGTATTGGTCCATACCGCCCGATGTGTGACTTGAGAATAAACGGAAAAATACACGGTTCGCATATTTATAATACGGTTTGAAAAATAAAATATTTTCGGTATACACTCGCGACAAGAGAGCAATGGCACGTGTTCTAGGGTATGGGGCTTTAAACTCTGTTAACCCGCGCATTAGACGCCATGCCTGACCTCATCTACGTATCCCGCCGTTTAATGACGAGAACGCTAAGCTACATATAACTAAATAACATCGGCAACAAACCCAAGTAGCTTATAAAGTATGTATTGTTACCAATCAAAACATAGTTGGTTGGAGAACGAGCAAATCTATACGCTTAGTTTTTGCTTGCGTTTTTCATACCGTTTAGTAAGTCTCTTTTCCATTGGTCGGTTTTCATTTCCGTCTCTCTCCAGTCTTCGCACTGGTATTTCATCAGGTACGCGGGGTGCACGTTCATTTCCGTTTGCCTTTCGATGAGGGATTCAAAGTTCTTCATGACCGCATTTTCGTCAATACGTTCTAGAGCATCGTTAAAGTATAAGTCCGCCATCTCATCGGGATCGTTCATCATACATTCGTGATGACCCTGGCTGGGGTCGTCGATCTCACATCCGGGGCAGCGTTCTCTCCTTATTTCGCCGATGGTAGGGGCTAGTTCTTCGATATACGCTTTCTTAATGGCGTGTTCGAGGAATTGCGTCCTTCTGCAAACCGTAGGAGTCGGTGGAGGCGATGACATGTCGTCGTCGAATGCTGCCGATGCGCAAACCTGAATGGCGGTTATCATCTCCTTCAGCGCAGCGTCTATCTCTCCGGCTTTCTTTTTTAACTCTGACCATAAGACCCCGTCCAATGCGATTCCGTTAGTCGTAGGAAATATCTTCCTCGCGTTGGTGGTAGATTTATCCCAGTTTCTGAGGTGCACGAATGATTTTCCCTTGAATACATTATGACTGATATATACATCTTTGTCCAGGCGGATGGGCTGGGGTGTGTCCACACCTCGTTCGAGAAAGGAATCGATGGTCCCCATGTAAAATGTTACGTTGTCCCATGCTTTCGTGTTTAGTGTGATGAACCTCGGCTGAGACGCGTTGGGTACGTGACCGTGATCGACAATACGTATAAAGGCAGCCCCCTTCTCTTCAAAGACTTCTGCGCAAACTTTGTATGCCAGGGAGATCATCTTGTATCGACTGATAGATGTGTGTACTACGAAAGGCGAGTGGTGAATGTGCTCGAAAAGCTCGTCCTTTTATCCTAAACCATTCCGTGCCCCTCGTTCGACCCGAGAGCGCTTATATATAGGTTCGGGGGAGAACGTCGCATGATGTCATCGGGTATAAATAACCGGATACGTATAGATATGTAGTAAAATTAGGTGCTCTCAACGACTCCCGAGTCAACCAAAATAGCTTCGAACTCTCCCGTACACCTGCTCGTATTTATAACCCTCCGACCTATTTAAGTGACGTCATGCGTCCATGCGTCCATGGCCGTCAACCGGCTAAAGGTACTCTACTTGTGACCTTGAAGAATAAAACGATTCAGTGAAGTTTAACATGTTTAACTCTGGATACATATACTGTCCAGACAAGCTGGACTCGATGAGTTTTGGGATGATGGCTGTTAACATGTTGACCTAACAAATATATGTTTTAAAATTTGACGTCAAATACGGTCAACGCAGCAGTTAAGTTTTGAAGCTTGGCTAATAATAACTATCTGGGCATCTTGGAGGGCAATGATCTTGACGTTTGACCTCAAAATAAACAAGTCTCTTTGGAATCACATGGATAAGAAGATAACCTTGGGATATATTTGAGGTAATGTTGTATCAAGTTTCAGGTACAGTGGCCTTGACCTTTGACTTCGTGACCTTGATATCCATAGCATGATGACTATTTGTTCAGCATATCTTCTGTAAAACTTTGATATAAGTTGACTAAACGGTTTCTGCATATCGTGCTAGAATTGGCGAGGCACACACGCACATAGAGACAGTGATTCCATATCCCCTAATCAGTGTCCGGGTAGTGTAATAATATGCTTCTTGGGAATTATATCAGCAACAAATCTGTAAAGTTTGAGAAGTTTGGTGAATAATACCTCAACATATAGTACAGACAACTATTTTCAATTTTGGGGGCTATGACCTTGACCTCTGACCAAAAAAATAAACAAATCTCCTTGAAATCACATGAATAACACACGTACAGTTTCGGGATGTTTGCTGAATCATAACAGACTGGATTATGTTAGGTTCAGTTCCAGGGTGTTGTGACCTTGTGATTTGTCCCGCATATCGTCAGTGAAAATTTGGATTGGATTGACCGAACGCTTTCAAAGTTATTCTGCTAACGAGAATTTGCGATACGCAAAAGCACACACACACTCCACCACCAACACACACAGGCACACACACACAAACAGCGATTCTATATCCCCCAAGCGGGGCCCGGTTGGGAATACACATCTGGGGTTGCTGGAGCTCACGTTCTTGTCGCTAATTAATCTTCCCATTATAATGATCTGCAACAGTTTTCTCTCTCGGTTATACCCACTGGGGTTGAAATTTACTCTGAATTCTCGTTACCTTTGCCGTTTTTCAACCGATCGTAATATGTGCCTCCTGACTGTGTTAACGCCAGCCCATTTGAAGTCTTCGCTAAAATGTAAAAATACAACAAAGAGCCATGAAGTAAAAGGTATTACAACTCAACAGAACGCAAGGCCATCCCAGTAAAGAATTTAAGAAAGCATTAAAAGTGGTATCCAGAATGTATGCAATGTAACAAACTGCAGATACATTCTTTAATTTCAGTCAGTTTGGAGAAGGAGGAAAGCTCGAAAGAAAGAAAACTTACCGGACTTTGTCATAGGTTCGAAGCTATCGAGTTTCCCATATTGATGATCATTGGAACTGTTCCTGAAGAAGGAATATTAATATTTGTCCGTCATTTGTTTGGAAGTGTAACATACGTCCGCAAAATTATGCAGCATATTGTTTTTCTCACAGAATTGTTGTCACTCTGAAAGATGATTAATCTGTTGAAATTAGCAAATCACACGCATAGCACTCAAGCTACCCTGATGCAGCATTATTGTACAACTATTGAATATTCAAATAAACCGATGTTCGAAACAACGTTGTGAAATTTTTTGTTGTACAAGATGTTACATTTAGCTTATGGGGTACGACAGATAGACATGAACAATAATGTTTATACTGATCTTGATGCTATAGAAATTACTTCAAATTATATGATGATATGAACTGGTGAATCTTGTATACCAAAACTTGACAAACTTAATAAATGGTTCAAATCCAGATTTCCTCATATTGTGCAATAATATTGATATTTGGCAACGTTGGCATAATTATATGCCATAAGTCATTTGTCTACAGTATCGCTTCTCCTTAACAATCTTATTCATTTTTGTTCACGATTTTACTTGGATCCACTAATCGCACTAACACATGCAGTTCAACTGAATTAACCTCCCTCTCTGAAAGAATTCAACAAAAGTTTTGCCTGTCAAATGTTTCCACGTGAAAGATGTTATCATCGGTATTGAAACGTAACTCCTTCACAATCCATCACACACATAAACTGGAAATTCCTGAGTATGTCATAAATTTTCATATGACGCTTGAAAATGTTATTCTTCTGATGCAAGTACTCGGATGAATCCTGGAAATATTGGGAAAAATCATCCTATGTAATCTTGAGTATGTTAAAATTGCGAAAACGTCTCGAGTGTCTCAAGTCTTAAATCGTTTGTTGACTGAATACGCCCAGTATATTATTCTTACCTTAGCTGGCGAGGTGGAGGCACGTATATTGTGACTTGGTGTTAAAAAGGTCTTTGGATTATGAACGCAGAGATTCTTTAATGGACGACGGCTGAATGGCCAATGACGGACCAGACGCTTATGTTAAATAAAAGAGCACCCTTCGAAATAAACGTGTTCAAAATGCTGAGTTCCAAGTCGTATGGACGGCAATGTGAGGATGGTCAGGAATCGTGTCTCGATCTTATTTTTTGAGAGCATCATACAACGTGCTTTGTTTGCAAAATTTCATACTTGTTATTTAACCTGTATAATTCCATTCTCAGTCATATTATTATAAATTCGTCAACTTATCTATCTTTCGTTCCTTAGTTACTGGACCCGATTCTTATCCGATTCTCCCTTGACTATATCCGATTCTTGCTTGACCAGTCTAGTCATCTGTTCTACATTAATGGAATGCTGGAGAGCCGTTTGTATTAGGACGCCTATCTGCCCAGTTCAGGATAAATTCTCATATCGATTTTCCAATATTCTGAGCAGTTTTTAAGAGAGAACTATTTAGAACAAATGAATAGAAATCTCCGGATAAAGGAAGTCTATCTACACGGCGTACTAAGGCGTCTTCAGAGTCAAAAATATTTGGAGATTGACCCCAAAATGGCATGAAAGAAGCTGTAGTGTACAAGATACCAAATATATGTGGATGGGGATCAAGCATGCGATAGACCTCAAATATAGCCTAGATTAGATAGCACAGGCGGATCCGATTCATTGTCCCCCGCCGCAACGCGGCCGGGGACTTTAAAATGGTTCTTGCTTCTATGTGTCCGTGCATGCACGGACATGTCCGTGCAAATACTTCGTAAGCAATAACTTCTAAATGCTTTGTCGGATTCCTCCGAAATTTGCCATCTGCATTCTTTGCGACAAGACGTCTCTTGGTAGTACGTTTCAGCAAGATCCGCCTGTAGGTGGCGCCACTGGGGTCTTGCTTCTATTTGTCCGTGCATGCACGGACATGTCCGTGCAAATACTTCGTAAGCAATAACTTCTAAATGCTTTGTAGGATTCCTCCGAAATTTGGCATCTGCATTCTTTGCGACAAGACGTCTCTTGGTATTACGTTTCAGCAAGATCCGCCTGTAGATGGCGCCACTGGGGTCTTGCTTCTATTTGTCCGTGCATGCACGGACATGTCCGTGCAAATACTTCGTAAGCAATAACTTCTAAATGCTTTGTCGGATTCCTCCGAAATTTGGCATCTGCATTCTTTGCGACAATACGTCTCTTGGTATTACCTTTCAGCAAGATCCGCCTGTAGGTGGCGCCACTGGGTCTTGTTTCAATCTTTAGTGCATGTCCGTGCAAATACTTCGTAAGCGATAACTCCTAAATGCTTCGTCGGATTCCTCCGAAATTTGGCATCTGCATTCTTTGCGACAAGATGTCTGTTGGTATTACGTTTCAGCAAGATCCGCCTGTAGGTGGCGCCACTGGATCTTGTTCCAATCTTTAGTGGATGTTCGTGCAAATGCTTCATAAGCGATAACTCCTAACTGCTTTTGTCGGATTCCTCCGAAATTTGGCATCTGCATTCTTTGCGACAAGACGTCTGTTGGTATTACGTTTCAGCAAGATCCGCCTGTAGGTGGCGCCACTGGGTCTTGTTCCAATATTTAGTGCATGTCCGTGCAAATACTGCGTAAGCGATAACTCCTAAATGCTTTGTCGGATTCCTCCGAAAGTTGGCATCTGCATTCTTTGCGACAAGACGTCGCTGGTATTACGTTTCAGCAAGATCCGCCTGTAGGTGGCGCCACTGGGTCTTGTTCCAATCTTTAATGTATGTCCGTTCATGTTTGTTCAAATCCTTCGCGAGCGATAACTTTCGAACAATTTGTCGGATTTCTTTGAAATTTGGTAAATGCATTCCCTGCGACAAAACACTGTTGGTGGTGCGTTTCAGCAAAATCCACCTGGAGGTGGCGCCACTAGAGTTCATTCCATTATTCCATGCTGCAAGTGATAACTTAGAAACACTTGGTCGAATTCCTTTGAAATATCCTACATATGTACCTTTCTGGGTAACATGAGAAACGTTGCGGCTCATCGGATTCTTCTCAAATTTGGCATGCATTTACCATGCCAGGAGCTGTTGCTTGGGATTGCCTTTCGCTCACTTGCACTCACAGGTGGCGCCACCTGGTGGCAACATCACAAATTCGTTTCCGGGTAATAACTTGAGAACTGACCATCGGATTCTTCTCAACTTTTGTATGAATGTACCGTGACATAAGATGTCGCTTGATAATGCATTTCACTGACTTTCGCCTAGAGGTGGCGTCACCTGGTGTCAAAATCTAAATTTGGTTTCTGGGCAATAACTTGAAGACCCTCATCGGATTCTTCTCAAATTTGGTATGCAGATGTCCCCACGATACCATGTTCCTTGGGATTGTATTTTTCCCGCTTCTGCCTACAGGTGGCGTCTCCTGGTGGAAAAATTTGTTTCCGGGCAATAATTTGGCAACTGCTCATCAGATTATTCTCAAATTTTGTATTCATATGTGACCCGCCCCAAATAACATGAACACCGGTGGGCATCTAGTACCGGCAATAACTTGAGGACCCCTCTTCAGAGTCTCAAAGTTCATATGCCGATACCATGACATGAGATGTCATTTGGGATTGTGTTTTGCCTGCTTGCACCTACAGGTGGTGACTCCTTGTGGCAAAGTCTAAATTTGGTTTCTGGGCAATAGGTTGAGGATGCCTTCATATTCTTGTCAAATTTAGTTTGCAGATAATATGCCATGAGTTGTCTCTTGGGGTTGCATTTCGGTTACATAATTTTCATGCTACATGGTAAAGAAAATATATTACAGTAGCAATCAACACATTCAGTCAGCCATTCTGAGTTGATCTCAAAACCTGGGAAGGTGGAAAGACCCCTCTGCTTCTTACGCCTGTGAAGTAGCTGTTGCCATCCTCATGAATATCTTCTGAAACCGACAGCGCTTATAAATATTGCTGCCATTTTGGCGGGGGACCTAGCATCCTCTGGCTGCTTTTTTTTTCTCATTCTATTTATTAAAGATCATTTTATTATTAATAATAGTACATATGAAATAGAGACTCATCCAGTCTAGCAACAATGTTGCATTGTGAAGTGGTAAATAGTTTCATAATAACGTGACAAGGTCCGACATGCTTATGGCGCTGTGCCCTTCCACAGCAGTAATAACATTGAAACTGTTAAAATTGAAGTCGTAAAGCAAGAAACAGGATATATATCCTATAATTTGGAAGATTATTATTAATATGACGTAAACTTGCGAAAGCACCACATTTACACTTTAATACGCAAGCGCCCAGTCCGCCACGAATCGTAAAGCAGTAGAGATGACGTTGAAACTGACGTTAATATGTAGAAAGGAAACCTTGGTCCAGTGTAATTTTCTTAATGCTGAGTTAAAGAAACCAGACAGGTAGTGATATACGAATGAAATCTATCGATTTGAAACACCACATTGTTTATCTGGTGTTGGATTATGTAATCTCTGAAGATGAAGAAATAGGCCTAGGTTTTAGCCAGCAATGGTCATTCATTAGGACTCGCTCAGATTCGTCAAGTGAACATGGCGGCTACAGATGACGCCGAAGTGGCGTTCGGAAAAAAATGTCCCATGTATAACGGTCCATGTATAACCCATCGTTAACGTTCTGAACGACATTTAAGGATAAAGGCGAGAGAAGTTGTTATCTTTCAGACAGTCGTTGCGTATTTGAATGAATCTCGTATGTGACATCGAATTAATGTAAGCATATTGATCAGGTGGAAACAGTACATGTATACATGAAAGGTTTGTTGAGAGCAACGAAAAGCTGAGATATTAAACCTTTTCTAAATGTTGCCCACCTGCCTGGTATCTGTTTTTAGCTTCCCAGCACCGGGATTGGACTCTTCTGTCACAAATCTTCTGCTTCCAGAGACCGTATGACCAGTAACTCTTGTCGCCGTAGTGATGCCGCTCGCCCGGATACCACTTGACCGCCACCCAAGCCACCGTGGCGAAAGCCACCACGAACAGGATGATGGCAAGTATCAGCGTAATGAGGGCTATCTTCACCCATGTTGAGGCCGTTCGAAGGCCCGCCATCTTGTCGCACTAGACCAGACGGCACTGCACCTGCGCAAGAATGACAGACAAAGAAAACTTTATAGAAATGGATCTGGCTATAGTCCACGTATATATACTATAACCATAAGTTTTTCTGTACCTGGTACTGACTTCAGGCGCTCCATAACGGCGGGAAAAGGCGACATAAAGGAAAGAAAATCATCTTTAATGGAAACTAAAACGCAAGTGATGGTCAAAATGCATCTTTTTGAGTCAAAATGCATCCTACTTGTGACAAAAGCATCACTTCTCGAAACAAAATCCCACCATTTCGGCGAAAATAACATCTATGACCGAAGCGCAACATGATCTCACCGTCGACACAACAACGAAAACGGGAAAACGTACAGCGAAAGGGATGCGTTGAACCGACTCTTTAGATATTATTTGGTCAGTCATTAATATCCAATTAAGAAGATTCCCTTTTCTGATGAGCTATGATAGCAGAGCTTATCCTTGCATCCGGATATCGCCCCAGTGTATCTACAGATGTATTTTACCGGTACGCGAATTGCTTGAAATTGAAGAGCATATTAAAAAGTGATTTTCTTTGAAAAAGTGACGGCTATATATTTGATATAGAAAAATGCACACACGAGTCTTCCTTCATTTACATACGACGTTTCGTTAACTGTGTCGGCTTCATCGGGTAAGTCTGATTATATTAAATGTTGATTATTATCCGGTGGAAGCTAGGGGTATATTCAGCGAACCCGCTTATATGTAAATGAAAAGTCTTTTGTGATAGTGTAGGCCTGCACTTGAAAGTTACGAACAGAGGAATGCGGAACAAATCATTTCATTCAAACGTCAGATATAACGGTACTCTCTAAAAAAAACTTGAGTGAACTGTTCCACTCAAGTTTGAGTGAAATGTACCTGTTCACTCAAACTTGAGTTACTTTTCACTCAACTCGAGTTACTTTTCACTCAATTTGAGTTAAAACCACTCAAGTTCACTCAAGTGGGATCAATTTCCACTCTTATTCTTATTCACTCTAGTTGAGTGCAAAAGTAACTCAAGTTAAGTGAAAATCTCACTCAAATATTGAATGAGATCAATTACTACATTTTTTAGAGAGTATGCTTGTTATCAATTGTAATCACAGAGTTGTGTAGCCTAATAAGTGAAGAATTATCCCATTATTTCAAAGACACGATTTGCGATTGCATTGGGTAGACACGAAATAACCGTGTGTTGGCTATCAGCAATATCTTATGTTTTTGTATAAGGGATAAAAGCCATTATGCAGGTATGGATGGAAGCCCATTAAACATGATGTCTTCCGCTTTCTCTTCGTTATTTTGAAGCAGATGCGCTGATGGAATCAAAAATTTGCAAGATGACTGGACAGATAAGAACTAATGCATGTAACCATAAGACGCTTGGATTTACGCCAACTTTCTTGAAATATCGATACAACACAACCAGAAACAAGAGCCCAAGGTGCTTCAATATACGCCCGTATATCTGGAACTACATTGGTCCAAATTTCAAGGTTGTGTAATAGCCTTGATTCCAATTGGTAGCTAGCAATCCAGAGAAAGGTCTACAATTTCATGCTTCCGAGAATGTAACATATATCACATCTTAGACTGAATGATAAACTAAAATGAGCTTAACTCTTGGTAACAGGTTGACCTTGAATCAAGAGCTCACATATCCAATACTGAAATTGACAATAGTCAAACACAAGAAAATAGTAGTTTTTCTGCAAATGGATTCCTTTCAGGCGAGAGAATTTTTCATGAAGGAAGAAGAAAGGGATGAAGTAAACATTTGTTCTTGAGTTAAAAAACAGGTATGAAGTTCATAAAGGACCCCTCTCCCCGTTAAATTAGTAAATGTATGGTTAACTTTACAACAGTTTATCTAAATGTAGCTGTTTCAAACATGGGAGACAACTTCACAGGACAAATGCCAGATACATGTACATGTATGGGAGAGAACTCTGAATATTCCAACCTACATGTAACACATGCACTGTAGAGTCAGCTAAACTTGATTCAGTATTGGGGCGCTGAAGATCGAATTTTGACAAATTAATCTCAAGATGTATGGGTCCTCATGGACAACAAATGTTAATGGATGAATGGACAGAACGCAACATCGCATTACACTACTTCGTCTTCGACAGGCATATGAAAATGTGACTTTTAATGATTTCTTGATTTTGGGGTCACAGTGACCTTGACATTTGACCCACATTTTGGTATGAAACACATCATGTCCCTTTAATGTATCTACTTGCAGAAATAAGTTATTTTTAATGATTCCCTGATTTTGGGTTCACAGTGACCTTAACCTTGACCTAAATTTTGGTACACGACACATCGTCTTCCCTCAATGTATCAATGGACACTAACAAATCATGATTTTTATGAATTTCATGATTTTGAGGGTCACAGTGACCTTGACTATTGACCTTGACCTAAATTTTGGTACTTGAATGACAAACCGTCTCCCCGTAATTTCTCAATGGATACAAATAATCATGATTTTTGACAATTTCACGATTTTGGGGTCACAGTGACCTTGACCTACATTTTGGTATGTGACACATCTTGTCCCACTAATGTGTCTACTGACACAAAAATTGTCATTTTAAATAATTTCCTGATTTTGGGGTCACAGTGACCTTTGACCTTGACCTAATTTTTGGCATGCGACACTTCATTTCCCCCTATTGAATCCACTCACAAACAATTAGTAATTTTTATTCATTTCCTGAGTTTTAGGTCACACTGACCTTTGACCTTGATTCTGGGGTCACAGTGACCTTGCCTATTGACCTGGACCTAAATTTTGGTAGATGACAAAATGGCTCCCTGTAATTGTCAATGGACTCAAAAAATCATGATTTTTAACAATTTCACGTTTTTGGGGTCACAGTGACCTTGACCTTTGACCTTGACCTACATTTTTGTAGGTGACACATCGTGTCCCACTGATGTATCTACTGACACAAAAAAATATTTGTAATAATTTCCTGATTTTAGGTCACAGTGACCTTTGGCCTTGACCTATTTTTTTGTATGCGACACTTCATTTCCCCCTATCGAATCCACTCACAAAAAAATTAGAAATTATTTTTATTGATTTCCTGATTTTTCAGTCACACTGACCTTTGACCTCTGACCTCAAACTACATTTGGTATGCAACACATCGGTCCCCCCTAGGGCATCCACACACCAAAAATTAGAACTGTAGATAGAAAACTGTCAATGATCAATGATTTCCTGATTTTAGGCAACAGTGACCTCTGACCTCTGACCTCGACCTTAATTTTGGTACGCGACACATCATCTCCACCCAGTGTATCCACTCACAAAAAAATTGCAACTGGATAGAAAACGTTCACAGATATAGACCGGACACGAACACTTCAGTGATTTCCTGTTTTTGAGGCCAGTGACCTTTGACCTCTGACCTCTGACCTCGACCTTGATTTTGGTACGCGACACATCGTCTCCCCGTAGGGTATCCACTCACCAAAAATTAGAACTGTAGATAGAAAACTGTCCCAGACATAGACCGGACACAAGAGACGGACAGACGGACACACGGACAGATGGACGGAAACCACCATCACATAATACGTCCGCATTTTGGCGGGCGTATATAAAGGTGATAGTTATCACCCTAAAATGGTGATGACAGCCTCACCCAACAAAGGTGTTGAGTTAGAGCCATCACCCTTTTCCATCATCACCTTAAAGCCATCACCCTAAAGGGTGATCAGCAATGAGTGCAACTGTTTAGGTCATCGCCCTGAAAGGGTAATGATCATCACCCTTTAAGGGTGACGACCTGGGCCATCACCCTAAAAGGGTGACGACATTGCCATCACCCTTTTTCATCACCTTTAAAGGCTGATGAACAGGCACCATCACCATAAAAAGGTAATGGGCCATCACCCTTTTTCTGGCTGTGAATAATTGGCATATATGAGCAGGAGCAGGCCGTTGAGCATTTTCTTGAATGTTTCCTACATAAACAAAACCGGGCCGCCATCGAACAATTGAAACTGTTGCATTTTCAGATATCGGAATTGAATGGCGAAAATGGCTTAGCAATTTAGTGTTAGACAACATCGCGTTCAAGTATATGGGGGTTGAAAACGGACAAATATCTCATTGAGTGAGATTTTCAAAGTTGATCATTATCGTAGCTAATGTCTACTCGCTTAAATAATTAGATTGGAATTAGAGATTAATCTATTCTGATTGAAAAATCAATCTATTAGATTGACAATTCCAGATAATTAGGATCTATTAGATTGAATTCTCAGTCTAGATTAGATTCATCCCCCTGTTCCTTTTGAATCTAATATTAGTCTGGGAAGATTGGAATCATGGGCAAGATCTAATCTTTCCAGATTAAAATGTCAAACTTTCGGTTCGATTGGAATTATTTTAATCCAATGTAGACTAAAAAATCAGTCTAATAGATCCTAATATACAGGGATTTTACTTTTAATCGGATTAAATTAAACCCAAAACAACAACAAACAACAATCATACTATACATAAACATAGGCTACTTTTCGTTTCGTTGTAAAGTCTTTATCTATAGAATGATGTATCTCAGTAATGCTTTGATTGTGACTGTTCATATGAACAGCATGAGAATCTTGAAGTACATGGGTTCATACGGCCCCTAGCCCCGGGTTAAACGAATTAGACACACCTTACGGAACGTTCGTATTTTGCTATCAGCATGCGATATGTATCGCCAAATTTGAGAAACTTTGAGAGAAGGCGCTTGGTGGTATAGCTCTGTTTTATAAGTTCCTGCAATAAATTTTTGTAACGTTGATTAAAATCGTCACATTTAACAAAAGATATAGCAAATGCTACTAGGCGAGATATGTATTAGCCATATGCAGGTCCCACTGGTATATTGCTGTCCAGAAACGGATAATTTACGATGCCGAAATTGTAATCGACTCTATTTTGTCATAAAGTCGACGAGCGACAAGGCCCGCTTAATTTTTATAGCGATACAGGTCTAAATATGATCTGCCATTTGGGCTATCTGTAGTTTCCTTCAGATCCAGTGAAGGTGGATATATATCCTTCACGGCGTCTTTTATATAGAGATTATAACAGCGACAAGATCGTCTATATAGTGTTTGGTGAATGAGAATTTAGGAACGGGCTTCGAAATGATCGTTTTTTAAAGCGCATGCAAATAGTCGTATTCTTAAGAAAATAAATATATGTCAGACAAAAAAGGGAGATTAGTACCCATTGAAATACCTATATGCTGTTGATATATTGTGTTGCCAAATTTCACATAGATATTATTGATGAGAATTTTAAGCAAGAACAAAGAAAATAAACAAAGAAACATCTCAAGAATGATATCCGTGTATGTAGAACAGCTAAAGAATGCATTATGGCTTCTGACATTAATGTATCGGCGATCATTTTTGTTGAACGTACATACTCTTAATTAACCTAGCCGGTCAATAAGGTCCTGATGAGGCATTGTAGTATAGAGAGTCGAGATATCCCATGTGGTTACATGCATGTGATCTTTAGCATCAAGTAGACGTATTTGAAGATGGTGTAATTATACCCAAATTTACATATGAATATTATATTATTTGAAGCTTTGTCTGCTGGGACTATGACGATTTTACTCTGGAGATTTGCTAGAACTTCTTGAGGTTTCTCTGTACTTGTTTTGCTAAAGGAAGGATACTTCTGTCAATATGGCGGATTGTTTCAACGACCTTGTTCTTGGTGAGTTTCGACCAATCGGCGTGTACTGTAGGTTTTACCAGTCAATAACATACTGTTCCAGTACCAGGGCCGGCGGAAGTAATTCTTGATTGGGGGGGGGGGGGCTACTATCATTCCACTTTAGGCGAGGGTCCAGGGGCGGCCTAGGCCCCGGAAGCTCCTGGGGTCTAAATCGCCGGAGACACGTTCTGGGCAATTTCTGGCGAATTCATAAAATAATGTAATGGAGTGTATTTTTGCTTCTTTCCTAAAACTTTTACCATGAAAACGCAATCCATGGTGGTTTCCTGCGATGCTGAAGTAGAAAAATATATGTATAATAAAGCAGCCTGACATATTGTGTAGACGAAACCGATATAATTCGAACCATGGGCAATGGGGTGATAATTCCTGTAACGGAAAGATCTTTGCAGAAACAACGCCATCTTACATTAATAATTTAAAAGTATAGATGGCGCTAGCTACACTTCCGGGTCTTTTATTAAACATTAGGCACTTTAGTATGAGAGATCTTGTAGTAAACACATGTTTATAGTTTAATGTTATCACAAACGTATCAGTGCTGGACAATTATAAGGATGCAAAAAAAATGTGTAAGAAAAACCCTTTATCCAGTCCATCATTAAAGTTACTGGCATGGGATTACGTGGAGAACTGAGCCTCAAAACGTATATAAGTTCCAGTCAAACTCCTTGACAGTATAAGTGTAATTGAATGTTTAGGTGGTTATAGATTTAGTATACTTATATGAAATACAAAGGGGTTCTGCGAACTTAAAATAGTTTGGTACAGCGTTGTGTATCTAAATTAATTATGTCCAGTCCTTTATTTCAGTTGAGTTTCACGAAAAGCCGATCTTGGGATGATTCGATCATGTTCACTGGACGATACAATCGAAAAAAAAAACAAAAAAAACAAACACACTATATCTTGACAAACTTTAGTGATTGAGGGTGGTATTATATTTGCTAAGACAGCGATCGTTGTATATCTCTGGCTTTTTCGATGTTAAGCTCTCAAAAGTAAAGCTCTTAGAGCTGTCCTTACATCTCCAAAACCTCTGTACCGATAATGTGATACCTGGTATACATATAATCGATTAGACGAGATATTCCTAGGGTGATTCAATTCCTGCTGCAAAGTGACCTCATATAAGTTATATGCTTTGGGTAAGATACACACGAGTAGTGTGACTAACGTCACAGGACATACAAAGTAGGGCTTGATATGATCTAAGACTGACCATTTCCATGGTCGTAAGAGGCATTGCGCCATGTTTATGCCAATTTCGAGGTTTCTAGGCCACCTAATTAGGTCAGAAACTGGGCCAGAAAGTAGGTCACATTAACCTTGACCCAATTAGGTCAGGTCACACTGACATTGACCTAATTAAGCGCATTTCCATGGTCTTAGGAGGCATTATGATATATTTTTGCCAATTTCGAGGTTTATAGGTCACCTAAGTAGGTCAAATTTTCATCACAAGTAGGTCATCTCAGAGCTTGTTGGTAACAACCCCCTAACGCACGCTCATACCAAAAATCAAGGTTCTAATGTCAACGGTTCTCCTTGTTTTGCCGGAGAAAGGATTCGGATGGACTGACTGACTGACTTACTCACTCATTACCGGACAATTTGCAAATGAGAACCTACTTCGAAGGAATAATCTTTCGCGATTCCTTCCCTAGCTACTAAGATGGCGTCCGTCGCAACCGGAACGACAGTGCCAATTTTTATAGCAACAAGAGCCCAAGAGGCTTCAATATACGCCCGTATATCTGGAATTACACTAGTCCGAATATCAAGGTTGTTTAATGGCCTTGATTCCACTTGGTAGCTAGCAATTCAGAGGAAGGTCTACGATTTTTTGGTTCTGAGAATGTAACATATTTTAAATCTTTTATTGAATGATAAACTAAAATGGGCTTAACTGTTGGTAACTAGGTGACCTTGAAATAAGAGCCGGGAGTTCACATATCCCACACTGAAATCAGCAATAGTCATACACAAGAAAATAGTAGTTTTCCTTCAAATAGATTCCTTTCAGGCGAGCAAATTTTCCATGAAGAAAGAAAAAAATGGGAAGAAAGTGATGAAGTAAACCTTTGTGCTTGAGTTAATAAACAGGTATACATTTCATAAAGGACCCCTCTACCCCTCACATTAATAAATGTTTGGTTTTTATTCACAAAAGTGTAACTAAATGTAGCTGTTTCTTACATGTATCAAACATGGGAGAAAACTTCACAAGACAAATGCCATATACATGTGGGGGAGACAACTCTGAATATTCCAACCTAACACATATAGTCAGCTAAACTGGACTCCGGTTTTGAGGACTGTGACCTTGACATTTGACAAATTCATCTCAAAATGAATATGGCTCCCATTTGCCTTGCGAGTAAGGTATACCGAAAGTTTTGATACCAATCCATACCTGGAAACTAGAGATATCTCACCGACAACAAATGTTAATGGATGAATAGACGTCTTCGACCGGCATATGAAAATATGACTTTTAATGATTTCTTGATTTTGGGATCACAGTGACCTTGACCCACATCTTGATACGTAACACATCGTGTCCCCCTACTGTAACTACTGGCACAAAAAAATATTTTTAATGATTTCCTGATTTTGGGGCCACATTAACCTTGACCTTTGACCTTGATCTACATTCTGGTACACGACACATTGTCTTCCCTCAATGTATCAATGGACACAACAAATTATGCTTTTTAGTAATTTCTTGATTTTTCAGTCACAGTGACCTTGACCATTGACCTACATTTTTGTACGTGACACATCATGTCCCCCAAATGTATCTACTGACACAAAAAAGTAAGTTTTAACGAATTCTTGATTCTGAGGTCACAATGACCTTGACTATTGACATTGACCTAAATTTTGGTACATGACAAATCGTCTCCCCTTAATAAATCAACGAACACAAAAAATCATGATTTTCAACAATTTCATGATTTTGGGGCCACAGTGACATTGACCTACATTTTGGTACGTGACACATCGTGTCTCCCTAATGTATCTAATGGCAGAAAAAAATTATTTTTAATAATTTCCTGATTTTGGGGTCACACTGACCTTTGATCTTGACCTAATTTTTGGTATGCGATACAACATTTCCCTCTATTGAATCCACTCACCAAAAAAAAAATAGAAATTTTAAATAAATTCCTTATTACCTCTGACCTCTTCCTACATTTAGCATGCAACACATCGTTCCCCCCTAGCGAATCCACTCACCAAAAATTAGTCAAACTGTCAATGATCAATGATTCCCTGATTTATAGGCCACAGTGACCTTTAACCTCTGATCTCGACGGTCGACCTCAATTTCAATACGCGACACATCGTCTTCACCTAGTGTATATCAACTCGCAAAATATTGTAACTGAATAGAAAACGTTCACAGATATGGACCGGACACAAACCAGTGATTTCCTGTTTTTTTTTTAGGCCAGTGAGCTTTGACCTCTGACCTTGACCTTAATTTTGGTACGCGACACATCGTCTCCCCGTAGGTTATCCACTCACCAAAAATTGGAACTGTAGATAGAAAACTGTCCCAGATATAGACCGGACACGAGGGACGGACGGATGGACACACGGACACACGGACGGAAAGGGCCATCACATAATACGTCCGGCTTTTTGGCTGGCGTATAAAAAGGCAAGGTCAGGGTTGGGTCATCCTCGCTAAAACCAGGGGTATCTCTATCCTAGTTCGCTTTTGGCTCACAAATAGAAACCTTGATGTGGTGAAGATGGGGTTGGGTATGAGGTATGAAGAGTCTTGATATGACATTGCTGAACATGTCGCAAGCTTCCCCTAGCAACAAGAATGTCATCCATAGCAATGGAACGCAATCGCCAATTTCTTCAATAAAGAAAGTTTCTTTGAGCTATGCCGATTCTGAAGAGACCTTCCTATGTCACCAAGATGGGTACCCGATATTATCGCTTGTGGCTGTATTTTGAACACACATTTGTATGTGTTCAAGCTAGGCCTATTGTTGGAAACTGAATAAACTAGAGATGGACACCGTTTTTGCATACTCCTTGAGGTTTTTTGTTTGAATCCAAAATTTCTATGATTCGATTGTTCTTGAAGTCCTTATGTAATCACGTTTCAGTCTTGAGATCACTGCTGAGGTAATTGGCGTAAAATGGATTTATGGTCGATCAAAAGTAATGCGTTCTAATACATTTATCAATATAACCATTTCGAATTTTCGATTGTTGATGCAACATTTCTGTTGTGGACGACGGGGGGATGTCGGCGGGGGGATGTCGGCTCTGACGCTTGCATGTGTCAATATGACAATGCGATCTCATGCGGGTCTCTCGCGCTTGTCTCGTGTATTTTTTCATCAAATCCTGCCTCCTGTCTCCATGGCGTTCGACATTTTATCACACATAATGAGATAATCAACCATGTAAGTAAATAGATGCATATTATATTATAATTCAACAGAAAATTGGAGATATGCCATGTATAATGTTCCGTTACACATAGGCCGCCTATAAATATCAGTTTCATCGTACCACCCGGCATATACACTTAAAAGTTAGCTATGAATCATTGGTGATCGTAACAAGCGGAACAGAAAGTTCATCATGCCAAAACATGAGATAAATATTGGCCGTTACCATGGTTTCTGAGTTATTACGAGCAGTGGGTGTTCTAAACCTGCTATGATACATAATGTCCCCGCATATTTCATTTATTTTTTATGTATGAATACTTCATTTTGCAAGTGTGTACCCTTAGTGTATTGCTTTCAATCATTTATCAATTGTTTTTTTAAGCGGGCATTCTTGATAATATAATTTCGCCCGATACCATATATATTTTGGGAATTCTAACAGCGGTTCGGCATTATGCAAAACTTTTCTTCGCCTTGAGTATGCCGAACAAATATATGCAGCACAATTATTTCTTCAATTCGTCTTCTATACCAGCTACCTATACTATATCAACGTACTTTCTCTTGTTTTGCCGGTTCGTTGGCTGGGTGAGCCCCCAGTGTTTACGAGGTTTGGTACAAGTGGAGGCAGATGTTTGGCATTACTAAAATTAGACTGTTGCCTCCCGACTACCGATGTACCCGGATTCTTCCAGTGTGAAGGGGTTTTTGGGCGTCAGAACAACCGACACAGTAGTAGACTGATCAAGTTTCACCAACTCGTTTTCAAGATTTTCCATTGACAGCCTTGCAACGCTTATCTTCTGAAGTTCTATTAGAAGTTATATATCAGCGGGAATTAGTAATAATTAATTTATTCTTTCGCAACACTAATAATTCTGACTGAAATTTGTTGGAATACTAATGGAATTACTACCGGTAGTTATAATTTTATATTAGACAGGCCAAGACGATCCGCTTGTATAACAAAATAGCCTTGGTGAAGATAAGGCAATGATAACTAAAAGTAGTGTAGATAGATCCATACTCACCAAACTTTGAACCAAGAACCGCTACACAGACCGCGTTTATACCGGCAGAATTGCAGTATTAATGTCCGATCGTATACGCTTGGAGTTTGGTCTCAGTCCGGGATACTGCTGCCACCTAACCCAACAGAATGTTCAACTGGTTCATCACCGCCAGTCATAAGCACAGGGGAATTCTATTTTTAGAGAAAAGGGAAGCTTCTGCAGCCCTCTCTATTTCACGAGTATCCTTTATAGTATGTTACTAGTTGATACATACATAAATAATCATTCTCGCATTTGATAGATAATAACTGCTTCGCTAAGATGAGTTTGTATCTTACTAACCAATGCAGTTTTGGAAGTTAATATTTCAAAATGTGTGTAACTTCGGAGATTGTTTAATAAGAATGTGGGGATTACATAGTGTCTCTGTGACACTGATAAGAAGGGGTCCTGCGTTATACCGGCGGCGGTAGGATGGTGTGCCTAGCCATCCCATCCATTCAGCCATGCATCGGAACGTTTCGCGTGAGTGGAATGGAGATTTTTGTGGAACGAAATAAAAATAAAGGAATGGATGATGACGAAAAGCTATAAGCTGAACTGGATGGAGGATTATATTTACTAGCTGTGAAATTGCCCGTTTAGCGGGAAGACACATACTACACGAGAGACAAACGGATGGATTGAGTGAGTGAGTGAGTGACTTAGGGTCTAACGTCGCGTTCAGCACTATTTCGGCCATATAGCGACGATATAACTAACTACGATATGATTAGCTGGACATGTGTGACTATCCATGTACAGCCATCATATAGAGGAAATTAAATCTTCCCCTCGTTGCAATAGACATGGTACAAAACTCATGCTGCCCAACTTCTTGGGGGCATGTATTTCCGCACTCCATCGTACCGCCATGTGCACTCGATCCCGCCGTACAGCCCGTTTCCCCCCCCCCCCCCGCCTTACACATGATCCCTCTTGTCTTGTCAGTGTCACATAGACACATTGTGTAATTCCATGCACATTCTGATCAAACAATATCTACTCTCTTCGCCGTTATCAGTGCAACTCTATACCCTTCTTTTCTCAACTGCAAAAATATCACATATATTTTCCTTCTATCAAGCCCTCTCATTCTCACTTATGTGATCGATCATTACCTACCAATTGTCAGTCATTGTCTAGCCAAGTTGGCATGACTTCCTTCGTTCCTACAATTAGCCATGAGTCCTCTTCATATCCTTACATGTACACTCCGGGATCACACGGCTCCATGGGTCGTTCGGCTCTATCCGGCAATAAAACAATCCATCCCCACTCTCTGTCTAGTGGTTTTATCGAGTTGTGCAAAGAGTTTGATTACCGTGAAAAGCTCATCCGTCTGCAATCAGTCTTCAAACATCAATGGCTGGTTGAATTTCTCCTCCATTATATTCGTATGTATCACGTGATCAGCAAAGTGTCGTGTGGATCACGTGACCTGTACGAAGATCATGGCGGTACGTGAAGTCAACCGACCGTTGATGGAGATAAATCCGTGTTTACTCGAATCAAAACATGTTGAGACCTGTTCGCCACCGAATTGATTACGTTATGGGAATGTCAAGATTACCGATTAAGAGAGAGACGATTTGCTCGAACCAAAGCGCAGGGGAGATAAGTTCCGCTACAACCCTAAAAACACTTTGATTCGAGAAACTGCTGAGATATTGGAGTTTGAAGTAGAAATTTGCTATTCTGGGAATTTATGCAAATTAAATTTGTGATGTCAAAAAGTGAACTCCTGATAATGAGCTAAATTTATACTGGTATATTCAAAGGCCTGGAAGAATAATCTCTTTCAAATTTATAATATGGATTATATATAGCATTATGCAAACTATCCGACTTCATTTTTGGAATAATTTAAATTATTTTTAGAAATATGGCTGCCATAGCATCCTGTTACTAAGAGTTTATTTTTAAAAAAAATGCAGGTTATGAAATCGTAATCACTGAATATTCAGTTACATCGGTCTATGCTATTCATATTCATTAAAAAAAAATACACTTTAACCATTTAAGTTTCTGAGAAAAAGCACTTTGTTACCGATTGTTATGGTAACACTACTGGTATTGGTAACCAAGTGTTAAAAGTGATACCCAATAAGTTGTAAAGATAATGTGAATGAAATGCAAAAGAATCAGAATCTTGTTTATCTTAGAAAAAATATACCATTATTTGTTTGTCTAATTACCTATACTTCACTGCCTGACATCATCAAAACTCATTTACATACCAAATTTGTACTAGATCCAAAATTCTTTGAAGAACAAACGGCCATTAGGAATATTTTATTAAATAAATTTACAAATCATCAGAAGAAATATGGCAACAACGTATCTCTCAACCAGCAGTTCTAATTTTCCATTTGGGTTCCCCTTTAACACCCATCGTAATGCCTTAACCCTCGTGTCAATGCTTTAACGCTTTTCAGTTAGTAACGCGACAACCTGTAACAGAGCAGATCTAATGCTGCCATTTTATAGTGCTGTCCCACTGAAATATCATGTCATAAGCAGATATGATACCCCACTCAGTCACATTATACTGACACCGAGCGAACCAGTCCTTGTTCTATCCACTTAATGCTGAGCGTAAGCAACAAGTTCGATTTTTCAAGTCTTTGGTATGACCCGGCCTGGGATTGAACCCAGAACCTACCGCTTACGAGGCCGACGCTCTAACCATTAGGCCATCGCAGTGCAGTCATTGTCAGAGTGATCATGTATGAGTCTGTTACCCATTTGTGTTCAGAAATACAAAATGGTGGGCGAAACACCAAACATCCGTATGACATCGATCGTAGCGCCATTTATACGCCCAATACGCAAGGAAGATGGGCGAGCATTGCTTCAAATGTGCCGTGCAGGGTGCCGTATTAAAACTCTCGGATTGAAGACAAAAATCGGGGTGCTCTCCACGTTGATCAGTGACGTCATGGTGCGCATGCGCGATCGAGGAGTAGTAGAGAAAGGGTATATTTGAATACGTATCCAACTTTGGATATGCTCAACTACGGGCAACTTGTGGTATGTGGACCTTGGAGTGTGATGTGGGTAACTTACCGTAAACTTACACGACACATCACAGTGGATTTTGGAGTAGCTAAACAATAATTTGAAGCCAACCTGTTTTCATGACTTCAAATTTAAGTTTGGGCCATGTGTTGATATTGGTTATGGGTTCATTTGCCTGGAGCATCATGTTTGAAGTGGTCGACAAGAAAGTATAACCTCTTTAGCACTGGTATCTCTCAGCGAAATTAGATTATCTATAAACCTACAACTGTATCTATAAACCTACAACTCTTCACCGTTTGACCATATGTGCACTCTCACGACATGCATGCCTGTGTCACATTGAATATGGATCGCTAACCCTATTTTTAGAGACATTCTAGAAGTCCATCGCGTCGTTCAAAATGTTAACCACTGTCTCTGTACTCGCAATGATGTTTGGGGTAAGTAACCCATTGTCTCTATACTCGCAATGATGTTTGGGGTAAGTTACCCACTGTCTCTGTACTTACAATGATGTTTGGGGTAAGTTACCCACTGTCTCTGTACTCGCAACGATGTTTGGGGTATGTTACAGTCTCTGTACTCACAATAATGTTTGGGATAAGTTACCGACACTGTATCTGTACTCACAATGATGTTTGAGGTAAGTTACCCATTGTCTATGTACTCACAATGATGTTTGGTGTATGCTACTCACAGTCTCTGTACTCGCAATGATGTTTGAGGTATGCTACCCATTGTCTCTGTACTCGAATTGATGTTTGAGTTATGTTACCCATTGTCTCTGAACTCGCAACGATGTTTGGGATAAGTTACCCACTGTCTCTGTACTCGCAATGATGTTTGGGGTAAGTTACCCACTGTCTCTGTACTTACAATGATGTTTGGGGTAAGTTACCCACTGTCTCTGTAATCGCAATGATGTTTGGGGTAAGTTACCCACTGTCTCTGTACTTACAATGATGTTTGGGGTAAGTTACCCACTGTCTCTGTACTCGCAATGATGTTTGGGCTAAGTTACCCACTGTCTCTGTACTTACAATGATGTTTGGGGTAAGTTACCCACTGTCTCTGTACTCGCAATGATGTTTGGGGTAAGTTACCCACTGTCTCTGTACTTACAATGATGTTTGGGGTAAGTTACCCACTGTCTCTGTACTCGCAATGATGTTTGGGGTAAGTTACCCACTCTCTCTTTTACTCGCAATGATGTTTGGGTAAGTTACCCACTGTCTCTGTACTTACAATGATTTTTGGGGTAAGTTACCCACTGTCTCTGTACTTACAATGATGTTTGGGGTAAGTTACCCACTGTCTCTGTACTCGCAGTGATGTTTGGGGTAAGTTACCCACTCTGTACTTACAATGATGTTTGGGGTAAGTTACCCACTGTCTCTTTACTCGCAATGATGTTTGGGGTAAGTTACCCACTGTCTCTGTACTTACAATTATGTTTGGGGTAAGTTACCCACTGTCTCTGTACTCACAACGATGTTTGGGGTATGTTACAGTCTCTGTACTCACAATAATGTTTGGGATAAGTTACCGACACTGTATCTGTACTCACAATGATGTTTGAGGTAAGTTACCCATTGTCTCTGTACTCACAATGATGTTTGGTGTATGCTACTCACAGTCTCTGAACTCGCAATGATGTTTGAGGTATGCTACCCATTGTCTCTGTACTCGAAATGATGTTTGAGTTATGTTACCCATTGTCTCTGTACTCGCAACGATGTTTGGGATAAGTTATATCTTCAGACAATCGTGTTGCCAGACCGTTATCTGTGATCAGGGGCACTTCTTTGTGCAAATCTTTGTACTACCATTTAAAAAATACATAAAGTGCACGTATAACAAAATAAAATGAACTTACACAGCTCAAGGAATCCAAAACCTCTGTTCCTTCGTGTTTGAATCGCTCCGTTTGGTTTTCCGTTTATTTGTGGATTCACAACGAGATTTGTTTGGATTTTTTACTGTGGTTTCCTGAACGTGTCGTCAACATTGTGTGAAATTCTGTGCCTGTATTTCTGTGGATTGACTGTGCTTCATTTTTGCTGATAATGTTAGTTCAGCTAGCCATAAGGTGCTGTGTACGTACTTCGTGCTCAGTTGTATTCATCGTATCTGTGATGTTCGTTTGCATGTTAGCTTTTTGATTCACGTGTGCTGACTTAACGGTGTTTTACCTGTACCCTTGTAATATTTCGTGTCGTAAATCATGCCGATTAACCGAGACTGCTTAAGATTACAGCGCATATAAGGGAAATGGGAAGAGGTGCCGACATACTGACAGAGCCACATGACTTCACAGTATAGTCTTCTGGTTAAGCTATTCTAAAGCACATACGAAGAATCTAATGATTCGTGATATGTGTTGTATTTCAGGTACGCTTTTATTGTACCTGTTCATGTGGCCACTTGGATGACATGACCACACGGCCTCTAGCACCGGCATAAGCGGTATTAGATACAAAATCTAGAGAGCTATGATGGAAATGCTCTGACAACTCGTATATTGGTAATTGGTGGGAAGTATCGCTGTGACAACTCGTACACTGGGTATTGGTAAGCTGTATCGTCGTTAGATGAAAATGACGGCATTTAACACGGAAGACTAGTCTGTAAGGCCCGATGTCGACCCAGCATCAACTTCACACAATGCCAACATATATCAAGACCGTTCCTTGTCATTCATCAGCCGTTATATAGACGATCTCCTAGCACTGGATAACCCCTATATTAGCGACGATGTGAAGGATATTTACTGCCCCTCCCCCCCTCCCTTACTGCAATGGGTTTGAAGGAAACGATTGATTACAAGCGTTTGGTCCGTCATTCATTATTCAGCCTTCAGCCATTGAAGAATATCCATAATCCAAAAGACCTAGTCCACATTACAGCATTAGCACCAAATTTAAAAAAAAATCATAGTATACATAAACATAGGCTAGTTTCCTGCAAGAGAGATGATGCCAGCAAAACATCATGATGTTCTAAAAATATCAAATCCGTACCGCTGATCAGTATTCTTAATCCATATGATATTCGTTGTAAAGTCGTCATCTTGAGAGTGATGTTCCTGAGTCACGCTTTGGTTGTGGCTGTTCATATGAACACCATGGGGATCTTGAAGTACGCGGGTTCATACGGCCCCTAGCCCCGTGTTAATCGGAATTTAGACACAAGTTGGATAGCACAGATGGAACATCATATCTGGACAGCGATACGGATTTTATTTTTTTGGAACCTTATGTGGTCTTGTCGGCATCATTGAAAACTGTTGACCGATTCTCTCTTGCAGGAAACTAACCTATGTTTATGTATACTATGATTGTCTTGTTCAATTTGGTGCTAATACTGCTATATGGAATATGGAATAGGTCTTTGGATTATGGACGCAGATATTCTTTAATGGACGACGGCTGAATTATGAATGACGAACTAGACGCTTGTAATTATATCTTTACAAGAGTGTCTCACCTCGACAAGAGAGACGATTACAATTTCGACATAGTTAACTACCCATTTCTGGATAGCAATATTTCAGAAGGATCTGCATACGGCGTATACCAATCTCGTCTGGAAGCATTTGCTAGATCATCTGCAGACTCTGGCGATTTTAATCAACGCCACAGAATATTACCGCAGAAACTTGTCAAACACTGCTACCAATCGCTTCCATTCAAAGTTTCTCATATTCTCAAATATCGCACACTGACGGCAAATTACGATCGTAGCGTGCAATATCTCTGGCACTAAGTCTGGTAATCTGTGACTAATTCCGCTTAACCCGGGGCTAAGGGCCGCTTGAATGTCATGCGTTCTACATCTCCATGGTTTTCAAATGAACAGATACAATCAAAGCGTGACTGACATGTATAGTCTGGAAACTATCCATGTAATTGGATGAAGAATAATGGCCAATGATTATGATTTTATGTATAGAACATCGTAATGTCTAGCTGACGTCATTTGAATCTGTTGACGGCTTCTTTCTTGTATGAAACCATGTTGTGTTTTTATTATTTTTACTTCATTCACATTTGGAATTGGTGTTAACTGTCATACGAAATAGTTCTTTCGATTACTGACGAGTAAGTTCTTTTATGGACGACGGCTGGGTATTTAATGTCGGATCTGACGCTTGCTATTCTTGAAGCTCTCGTTGTGTAGAACAAGACTGGTGTGGTTGACTGGTAATAGGGAACCGAGGAGTAGTACAGAAAGGGCATGTATGGCGCCCTGTATGACCTTAGGCTTCTGGTGTATAGAGGGTATATTCAGTCCACTTCAAGCAGCCCCAATGGGCATATCACTGTGATGTTACATGTTGCATGATTGTGAAGTCATGAGTAGTAGAGAAAGCGCAGATGCGGTATGGTGCGCACTCGGGACTAGGCGCCTACCTATAGGGATATAAAATCCCAATATGACGATATTAAATATGTGTGAGCTTCCAGAGAAAGCTATTGCACTCTACAATAGGGATGATGTGGTGTCAGGGTGATGCGTGAGTGAGTGAATGAGGCGTGGGTGAATGGGTGAATGAGGTAGGAGTGAGCAGGATGTGTGAGTGATTGACGCCATCCTTAACGCAACGACGCCCTAACACTGAGCGTAACGCCTAACGTCTCTACTCAAATCTATACCTATCCCGTAATGTTTTAACGCAATAACACAATCAGATGACAGAGAGAGACAATAAGAAGGATTGCATATTATACATTTTATCATATCCTACCCAAGCTAGGGAAGCCGGGTTTGGGTGTGTTTACATAACAGTATGATGTAACGCTCTTGTTCGACCATCAGACGCATCTATGGCCATGTTCACTCTTTTCCAGTGAGAAGCCAACATTTGAGAAACTGCCGTTGTGTTGCATCAATCTTTGGCCATGTTCGCTCTGATCCACACTTTAGTGTCCTTAGGCAATCCAGGATACTGTAACGGCAACATTTTTTGGGACAACTTTTTTTCGCATTTTGACTACATTTCTCCGGACCACGATGGGCGGTAACCCCTTATCCTCTTCGAAATGACGCTTGGTTTTCATGATGGACCTGTCCAGGTTCTCTCTTCACAACAATCTATACTGTTTATAGAGGCTCATTGTAAAAATGGAACCAATAGGGCATGCTTGTATGGGGCCAAATTGTACATATGCCATTCCTTCGTGCTGTATTTTCAGCAGCATGAAACGGCACCTTCAACATTTTATGGAGAACATCTTTAAAACGTCCACTTCGTGCCTCCAGCACTGTGCTGTATTCAGGCATGACTTTTGGCGCAGGAGCATTCAGCCAGACCAGTCACATTTGCAAGTGTGGAGATACGCCTGTTGTAAGTTATCCTGTCCAGTGTCCTCGATAGCTGTGACGTGGGTATTAATATTCGCTGTACAGTACCAAAAGTACGAAAAGGTCGCTTCCTCTTCTTCCTCACTCCGACTTTCCTGGCACGTAATCTGACTATCAGCATCCGGGCTTTATCCTGACTGTCAGCGTTCATCATTCTAGACTATCAGTATCTGAATCTGCTTCTGGCGCCTCGATCTAAGGTCCTATTGATCGACCTGTGTCAGGACCGTCTCCACTGACATCCGACTCGTAAAGGTGAAGTGCTGTGCGTAGACGTGGTTGTTGGCACTGAAATGGAGATACCGGAGTATCTCGGTCAATTCAATCGGAAGAAACTGGACTGATCGTTGAAGATCGCTGTCACGTAGCTGAAGAGATTGGAGAGATCAATCAGGAGGAAATAGTAAAAGTCTTGCACAGGACGATGGCGTTGAAAACATCGCTGGATCGTGGACTAGTGGCGGCAGTACATATCACTCATTAGATGGGCGTTGGGTAGGCTATCGCAGGGGGCATGCAGTGGATCCTCCAGTGAACGCACGTACCTCTCAATGTCGTTAAGCGCCCGACCCAAAATCTGTCCGGGTCCGGCTGTAGAAATTGAAGAACATCCAGGAGGCCCTCCCATGCGGGCGAGGGAGTGCTGTCTCTATAGGGTCCACTTTCCTTAAGTGTTGTATGGATGGTGCCTTCCTGCGCTCCTCGAATGTCGGGTTGACCTCCCTGGGTTCATTTTCAGCGGTAGATTATGATGATTAAATGACCGTGAGCAAATCATACGAGTATATACCGCATAGCGTTGTGGATTAAGGACTTGTACATTATGGCATCGTAAATCGTTTAGGTACGGTACGTAAATGGATTCAGGCAGGTCGTACAAGAGAAATTCTCGGCTTCGCATCAATGAATGATGACAAGTTCAAAATGCAGCCAGTTTTATAGCCAGCTAATCTCAGAAAAACTTCCCTACGTATTTCTCCATCACTCATCGTTCCGGAGCAACTGCGGGTCTGGACTAGACCATGCCATAGTGTTGGCCGTATGCGTACCATAAGGAACCTACTTGAGGTTGCACGATATGTGTACTTTTAAGACCGAGGTCATGTCGGTGACCCCGCTCTATCTTATCATCTCAGACAAGATCTGACTTGTCCCTACACGTTCAGACTCGTTTCCTGGAAGTCACGCACACGGAAGTGGAGAAAAAGTCGTATAGTTAGCAAAGCGGAAGTTAGCAACGACAACCTATTGACCTTTTCTTCCCTTTCTCTGTACTATATATTCATTGTTATGTCTGCATAGAATACTAGTTTGGTGGTAATATTGTCTTAGACCTTCCAATATGGTCTGGGAAACTCTTCGTCGACTAACTGATTACTAAATATCGGATCTGACATGTATCATGTGCCCAACATGTCTTTTATTTCACCGGGTGATCATGTCGATTCCTGGTGTCCACATTAAGGATGTCCGCTGGTGTTTTTAGGCTTTAGCAGCCATTTTGCCTGTTTTTCCTATTGGGTTATTTCCCTTTCCTAGGTTAAGAGATAGAGATTTCCTTTAAAAGCCTTCCAGCCGAGAATTTTGCGCAGCAACATCCATCCATTTTGATATATTTTGATAGACATTGTGATTATCTGCAAACGGTTAGAATATAAAAAAAAGTTAAATACTATTTATATGAATTTTTCGTGAATATGCTTCAACACTAGGGCTATTCCCTATGATTTCTGGGTTATCAAATTGAGCATGGGTCAGTCCACTTAACGTTGCCTACAGCTAAAAAATGCACACCAACCTATAGATTTTTTTCTTTTATTACACACTTATGAATGCAACAACACACATTATTAAAAAAGTTAATTACATCCTTAAAATATACAATACTGTTCAGACCATGCACCGTACTGTTTAATATCGTAATGGAAAATTGACAGTTGTTCGTTGTGCTGTACTGGTCAATCAGTACTCACGTTAGTTTCCCATCGGTGAAACCATTGGGTCCAGAGCGGTATGGCACCATACCGGTGACTACGTCTTCACCATAACGGTAAAATGGAGGTACCGAAGCGGATACACACCCATCGACGGCCCGCTCTGGTACGTAGTCACCGGTATGGTACCATACCGCTCTGGGCACGATGTATTCACCGGCGGGGAACTTGGGTGTGTGCTGGCCTAGATATTTCTGCATAGTACAGAAAACACAGAAAATAATTGAGTTCACCCCGATTTGTTTGTATAGGTCACCCTGTGCATCCCGGACAGAGAACTCAGAGCATTGAGTGGAGACAGCTTCTATTTGGACACCCAGCATGTAAGTCAGCTTTCCACTTTAACCTCCGCACTGTTACTGAATTCCGACTAGAGGCCCGGGAGGGGTTCGTGAATTCAAAATGAGATGATTTAATGCATACTTACATTCGACGGAGTTCAGTATGCCCCTTAATTATGAAAATATTGATATCTCACATATTTATCCTCAAATGAAGTTCGAACATTACAACACATATAAGGTCATGTCACAGGTGAAATTTGAGTCGATAACTGTGTTAAAGTATCTGATTTATTATTCATAATTAGAATGACCATACGCATTGAAAATATATCTACCCTGGCACCCATTTATGTTTAAAATAAATTCTGATCTGTTCTTGAATGCCAGTGATCCCTATACTGACGTCCAATACATGCGCCATATTGAGTGGAACGCCAAATGACTTTTTCTGTATTTACTGGAGATGTGCCTGAAGGAAATTCACAAAGTGGTCTGATAAGACTCAAACCCACGTGGTCTATGTCACCAACGACCTTCCATACAGAAGAGACGCCCTAACCCAATAAGCCACGTCCAAAGGCAACCCTAAACTAACCTAAAACCTTGAAGCAATAATAAATCATAAACGAATGTGAAATGACGAAAATGTACTTTGCAGCGTCCCAAGGCAACCCTAAACTAACTTTAACATTAGAAGCAATAATAAATAATAAACGAAGGTGAAATAACGAAAATATACTTTGTCCGCAGCATGTTATGGTGATCAAGGAAGAGACCGGTTGCTATGAGCACCATCTGTCACACAGTGAAATACTGGCCCTGGAGAGCCCAACCGGTATGCAACACGTTCAGGTGAGGAGTACAATATAGGATGCTGTATGTAGTTTTGTCTGAAACTTCTAACCCAAGCTCCCGAGGATTACACAATTTTTGTATCGAAATTTTACGTGGCTGTATTAAACCAGCCCGTTGGCCGCTGATAATGTTCCGATGCTTTAGCATATTACAAGTGCTTGGTTTCTTGCTTACTTGCTAATTCGGTAAGCGATGCAGCAAAATCCCGCGAATTGACTATCGTTTATCGCACGGATCTTATCACTCAAATATCTCACTTTGTCCCGACTGACCAACAGCCCAAGATACGGCGCTTCCCATGCTGCTAAGGTACGTTTGCTATGCTTAACCGTGAGGTTTGCTACTGTAAGTTAGCATAGAACTTCCTTGGCATGTTCTACTGGAAATAATGATGTCACCAATGTAAGCCCTGGCATAATTGTCCGGCCCATTTAACACTGTGTTAATTAATCATTGAAAATTGATGAGACGGCTTCTATTTCAAACCAAATGGCAAACCAGTACACTCAAACAGACCGAATGGGTTGTGAAAGCGATCTTCTCTCTGTCAGTCAAACCAATTGCGGCTACAGAAAGACCATTCGCCATTGTGCTGACGATGTTCTCAATGCCAAGCATGGATAGTAGTTGAATATCCTCCTCTTATCATGGGCTCGTCAACTAGGTCAAACCAACCACTTTTTTATCGATCTCGACCTTCGATTAAACGCAACATCAAATGGGTGGTGCAAAACGATGCCGATGTACTGACAAGAAGTAATATGACCTCCACAGACACAAATACCGACTGCATATTTCTAAAAACAGCAAAAGTATCCCAGCCACGCATTTATTCTAGCTGTTCACCAGTACAATATCCACCACTCAGCTGTCTTATCTAGATGCCATATAATGCTAAATTTCACCTTCCTTAATCCCTCCTGTTTACGTCTCTCTGACAAGAGAGAATGGGCCTCTAACGTTACACCAAAGAGGAGTTCGAAAGGTGAAACGCCGATCAACTCCTATGGGACCCAACGATTTGTGAGTGATTGGATATCAGTCTTGACAGTCAGATCCATGGCAATTATGTGTCACCATCAGGACTCTCTCACGCCTCAATCGTTTAGAGCTCTTTTGACAGATACTATACGGCTGATATTAGCAAGCAGCCCAGGTAATTTGAAATGATGCAGTAGGCTTTTTTTCGTTTCACCGACACCTACTTGGGGCGCCGACGATATGTGGTGGAATAGTAGTAGCAGCTCTGTCCGTTTGTCTTTTTGTATGACCAGTTGCTCTGTCCCAGTTAACATCAGGAGCCTGAACTCATCCTATCCCGTTGGTTGATGAAAGTGCCCCGGGTGGGACTTCTTTGCCAGATATGCTTTGATGTCGTGTTTACTGAAAGTACCTCGGGATCAATACATCCAAGGGACATCTGTTCCTCTCTATCAGTACATCAAACCAACGCAACCCATCCATAGCTTAGACTTGAAATAACTTTGTTACGGTGGCATATTCTATCTGCGTGTGTATGTATCTATATATATATGTGTATATGTGTATGTATATGCATTTGTCTTGTCCTATAGTTTTTAATATGAAACTTTTAATATTTCTGTATGTTCCAAGTATGGAAATAAATTAAATTGAATTGAATTGAAATACATTAGATTTCATTAGACTTCCTAAAATATAAGCTCCAAACGCACTCAGGACTATACTATATGTATAATAATGTTAGTCAGTCATTCTGGCCGACATTCATGGACTGGGACTTCACAGATGAAAATACCCTTTCGAGTGCTTTTCAGGCAACAATTTTGTGTCCCAATTCTCCCACCACATTGTTCCATTTTTCCCAACATTGTCACAAATCTCCCCCAGATTTGCTCACATAGATGGTGTGCCACCTCTTAACACATCAGGGTGATAGTGGTAAAAAACTGATTCGTATGTATTAATAGGGAGTGACTCGGAAGCCCGAAAATTTCGCATTTAGTTTTTCTGACTGTATATCAAAATTTCGGCCGTGTCGAAGATAGTGTCCCAATTTTCCCGACTCTTTCCTACAAGTGCATTGCTACAGTCTGGGACTACGGAATATGAGCCAACGTTTGTCAAAACTTAAAACTCCTTCAATTCCATCGTGATCTATGCTTGCTGTAATACCATAGGTTTTTTTATCTATCACAAAAGTATTGAAACACGTGGATCTGAGATAAAGTACTTAAGGCAGGTAACTCCATCGTATTATGCTGTAGATGTTATATTCACTTAGATGTACAAATTGATTAACGCAAACGCCCAGAAAGGGTCTCGTTTAGTTTCAAAACAACTCAAGCATGTTGTTGCCAACATGCTGAGGAATATAATGGAGAAAACTAGGTGTTTTGGTGCGAAACAAGGAGTGTCTATAAACTAACGCAAAAGCTGCAATTTTCATATATATTTGGTTATCAAAGTTCATAATAAAACTTGCATATAATTTGCCACGTCTTAACCATTTCTTAACTCTTTTGATGATGATATAAGACCAAATGTGTTACTATATGACAAATTGACAGAAATGCAGGTGATTGAAGTTGTCAGCATTGAACAAATATAGCGGATACACCATTTCATATATAGCATTGCTGTGCAGAACAATGCGGCTAATAATTGTCTGCCAGATTCCATCTAAGAAGAATATTGTTCTACGTTATGGGATTTGTCGTTTTCACAGTTGAAATTCACATACACTTATCAGGTGGAACTCAAGAAAATGATTTGGAAATTCATTCGTCTATGCATTAGTTCTTTGGTTTATGGATGCGGAAATTCTTTATGGCCGATGGCTGGCTGCTGAATGATGGATGTGAGTTGTTTTTCAAAATCTAGATCATAGATATTTTCTAGGCATCTAGCAAGAAACAACAACGGAGAATCGTAGCCATGGTCGGATAAAGTTTAATAGTCGCAGCGTCCGACACTATATATAGACCTAGGATTCGACATCCAGTAACCAGCCGTCGTCCGCCTCTGGTCAAACAGTGTTTTGTTTAAAGTCAAGTATAGGGAAATCTATATCCTTTACAGGGTCAGTTATACAGGGATTCTTCAGTGCTAGGAGATCGTCTTTATACAGTTTCGAAATCACTATGGACTTCTGGTGAAAGACTGCGGAAATATTGTGAAAGATAATATTAATACTATCATATATATGGAAATATGTAAAATATATGAAGTATAATACAATTATGAACATGCTGATTTTCTGATACAGATATCTAAAACACTGTATACCGATACATGCTTTTTGCTACACTGTTCATCTCGGACAAAATGTCAACACAACTGCTGGTCACGACATTTGAAGTTCTGTCATCAGTTGTATCTGGTTGGGTTATACATGTAATTACTTGGAAATGCCGTAACCTTCAATCTACACTCTAGTTAATACATATATAAGTTAATAACGTGATTATCGAAAGAGGCTATGCGACATACTAGTATTTTGATCTTGATTATAACAGGACGCTGCCGTGGCTACTCTCCGACTGGCTGCCGAGGAAAATCGCCTTCACGAGGTCGGCCATCATCATATCCAGCATTTAACAGCGGAGATTAATAACGTGTGCAAAAATGTTCCCGTGTTTGGCTTCCATTAAATAGCTTATACCATTCTTGAAGTGCCTTTTTCCGTATTTTATATTAGCAGTTCATCTAAGATTGTCCCAACAACACAATTCAAGCAACGATATAATATTTTCCTCACATTTCCCATGCAAATGCGTTGTAGCAACTACTGATAACACAATTGTCGCAATTACGACAATGGTGCCATTAGCAGCTGTGAGGGCACCAGCTATTGTCACAAAAATGGTAGCGAGCATGTTGACGCTTATTCACAACTGGAAACCAGTAATAATTTGAGGAAAAGATTTATCACACATGATGTATGAATAAATCTTAGATATACTTGCAATGGCAACCACTAATGATACAATTGTCCTAAATATTGTGTCGTCATTAGTGGTCGACTCTGCATACAGAGTCGCAAGCTAATCTGCATTAAAATTCGCCTGCTAATGACGCAATTACGACCTGACAACTGCTGATGATACAATTGCGACAAATGTGTCATTAGTAGTTGCTCATTAGTAGATGCTACAATGCATTCATTTTATTTTCTATCCGTGCTTTACTGCTCCAGTTTCCCCTATCGAAAAATGAAATTTTCTCACACATTACCAATCAATCATTTAAAACTAAAGCACATGAAATATATATTATAAATTTATAGTATGAAAATTTTAGTCGGTGTATTTGAAATGTATGAAATATTTCTGCCACCTTGAACTTTCTCATACATCTGCCCAATATTAAGCAGGTATAAGTAATAGATAGATATGACAGAAGAAGAACAGGGGATACATACATATTAAGACATATATGCAGTTGGCAGGTAAAACGAGAAGGGCTCGTTATCGCTGTTAATTGGTTAATTAGGTGAATTGAGGGAGTGAGCCCATACTCCCGAGAACACCAGTACAGACTGTCTGATAACAGACGACTGCATTCACTTGTGAACAAACACCTCTTCCTATATTAGACATGCGTGTTACATGTTGAGTCGTTCCTACTTCTAACCCAATATATGAAGGAAATCAATTGTGACGGACAAATTAATGTTTGCGAGAACTATAAATAAAACAAATAAACAGCAATAAATTGGATTACTCCAATAATTGGTTCCATCAATCCCGTTTCTTGTTCCCGCTATCATATCCGTATTGATTGGTGGTGTGAATGACTACACATTATCCACGAAATGTTTTAATATGGAAACCCTGGGCCAGCACGCCCGGTCCGTGGGGAGTTTCCTGCGGGTTATAGCATATGGGTCATGTGATAAAGTTCTCAGCCCGGGGGCAATGCTACCACGTGATGAGTACATTAGCTAGGTAGATCCAGTCCATCGGTTTATTGGATGTGTTCAATGACATGTTCGCGTGAGCCCGTTATATTAATTTCGACGTTACAAAGGGCTTGATAACAATGCCATAATACAGCACTGTCATGATAGCACACAATACTAATTAGTCTGTACTCAGAGTATAGGATGTCTTCTCTTCATTGAGCATTGTATTCAAATGATATGTTGAAGCGTTTTAAATATCCACATATTCAAACATATACACAGATTACTCGAATCGTTGACTTCACTCGCCAGATCCACCAACTATTTTGGCACAACGTTATAGGGTGTTGTCATTAAAATCTCCCCTATGCTACTGTCTTCAACATCATATCCATGCGAATCATGTGCACAATTTCCCTTGCGCGATGCAACTACTGAAACGACATATTTCGGATGCAGTATTCAAGATGCGACACTAAATTCTGACACTAAATCCAGACACTAAATTCTGAAAGCAAATCTTGTGCACCCGTTGTTTGCATAGGTTAATAGGGATCCAAAAGGTTATGGAGTTATTGGAGTTTGAAGTGTAATTTTTGTGACGTAAATGTAAAATGCTAATTCATAGCATTATATACACTATAAAAGTTTGCTCCTGGAAAACATTCCCAAAAAGACATTTTTTTCAGTAATATAGTTGCCATAGCAGCAGATTACTGCGGACTTTAGTCTGAAAATTTTGCAGAATATAAAATGTTAATAAATATTGTAATTTATGTGACGTGTTCAAGACGTAAACGTGAATATATAATACCTAGGGTTGTGACCGGATACCAGTGTAGATGTCTCTGTGACCTCTACGTATAATAAAAGTAACGATTTTTGGGTCTGAGTTGCCGAATAGTTGTCACGGGTTAACCGAGCATGTAATGTGCAGCTATCGACTTCTTTGATGGTAAGTGTTTAGAGTTTTGCTCGTGCATAACAGCCCGATATCTGAGATGATGACGATGGATTACCTCCCTTGATGAGGCAATCTTTTGTACACCCGCTCTGCACAACATCAACGTTTACACTCCTGATCTCGGAAAGCAAGACCTGTTCGTTGTACTAGATTCCTTAGAGTATCCCATTGGTAGGACCCAATCCCATATATAGGGTACCAGTACCAGGTAAATGATCGGTAGGTATTTCCTGTATTCAGATGCTGATGGACCAGTT